>VZSE01003658.1:0-89042 GCA_013398275.1 Promerops cafer | reverse complement strand
GCCAAACGCCAGGCACCCATGAATGTTGGACGCTCACCCTCTCCTGCTGCAGAGTGAAAAAAAAATTACCTCATGAGCTGAGGAAAGAATTAGGAGAAAAAAACACTCTAAGGGCAAAACAGGTTCAAATTGAAAGGTATAAAGTAAATTTATTATTTACAGAGTCAGAAGAGNAAGTAAATTTATTATTTACAGAGTCAGAAGAGGATAACGAGAACTAAAATAAGCCTTTAAAATACCTTTCACCTTCCAGTCTCTCCCTCCTTCCCATCTACAGTGCAGGGAGACAGGGCGTGGGGGTTTTGATCAGTTCATCACTTGAGACCTTCTTCTGTTTGTTCAGGGAGAGGAATCTTTTTTCTGCAATGCCATGGGGTCCTTCCCATGGGCAAGCAGTCATCTCAAAACTGTTATGCTGTGGGTCACTCATTCACAGGTTGCAGCCCTCAAAGGGTAGGCTGCTCTAGTTTGGAAGCAGGGGCCCTCCCTCTCGATCCCTGGAATCAGGGGCCCTCCCTCTCTATCCCTGTTTGGGTCTCCCGCTGGACCACAGCTGTCTCTGGCATCCACCTGCTCCGGCGTGAGCAGTTTGCACAGGGGCTGTGAGTGGATCTCTGCAACTGCCATAGACTTCATGCAATTACAAGGGGACAGATTGTTTTACCACAGTCCTCACCAAGGCTAGCAGGGGAATCTCGGCTCCAAAACTTGGAGCACCTCCTCCTCCTCTTTTTTTTCCACTGACCTTGGTGTCACCATGTTGTTTTCTCTCAAACGTCCTCACTCCCTCCTCTTCTCTGACTAGAAGAAAAACTGCTGCTCGTAGGTACCATTGCCAACAAGTTCCACTAATTCAAAGATTTTTGCAAGATCCCAAAGCGCCGAGAAGTTGATTGCATCTGTGTTCTGCGTCAGGGAATCACTCATCATGCTTGGGCCCCGCTGCCATTGTGCAGGCTGTGATGGCCGCGGTGCTGGTGCTGTTTAACACCTCTCTTCCTCGGGGCGCTGGGAAGGGGGAGCCGCTCCCGCCCCTGTCCCTGCCCCTCTGCCCGTGGCACGGCTGGCTGGGGGCGGCCGGGCAGGCAAGGCTCGCCGCGGGCGGTGCCGCCTCCCCACCCCGGGAAAGAAACTACGCTTGCACTGTTCTGATTTTCTTCTTAAATATGTCATCACAGAGGTGTTGCCAGCCTCTCTAATTGGGCCAGCAGCATGTCCATCTTCAGAGCCATCAGAGATTGATGCTGTTGGACATGGTGGCAGCTTCTAGCAGCTTCTCACAGAAGCCACCCCTGTGCCCCCACATCCCCTCCCCCCCAATACCAAAAGCCAGCCTGTTCCAAACCATTACAGCACTGCATGTGACTGGAGATTTTTACAATAAAAAGGGTAAAGCAGTCCTGTGTGATGTTGAATATCATCATCTGAAGATACACTTTTTCCCATTCAATGATTAATTGTAATTGCATTTACCTTCCTCTGAGTCTTGGGTTTAGACCAGAGACAAGGCTTTTTTTGTGGTTGTTTCAGCATCTTCTTCACTTTCAATTCAATTCCCTAATTTCCATTCATCAGAATGAGTGTACCCTCATCTGACATATATTGGCAGGCCAGTGCAGAATCTGGACTGTGCTCAGTCAGCAGGTGTGGAATTAATATTATCTACCTCAGCCATATCTACATACATTTTTAAATTTAGTTTTATCCTTTTGTTAAGAATATTCTTGTCACTGATTACTCAACATAGTTTGTCATTATTACCCTAACAGTTTTCAAAGTACTATGCCTAAATAATTGCTCTTTATTTTCTTTTCTGACTTTCTGTAAATTGCTTTGCTTTCATCATCTTCACTTCTTACTTCACTCTTCTAATTGTATGGTCACATCATTGTCACCATGCAGGTTTTCCTTACTTATCAACCCCTTTCTTCTCATATCAGCTCAAAAAGTTTATGCATTACAATATCTAAGCTCATATAAATGTCTTCTTATACCACTGTAATTCTGCAGGAACAGCTTACTCATGCATCATACTTATGAGTGTTACACAGAAATGACAACAGTTGTGAAGGACAGAGAGTGCCATATTGCTAGAATTTGAGTCAGTCAAAATATATCAACTTCTTTTTTAGATGAAAGGTCCAGTTTGTAGGAGTATTCTCCTTGCAAGCGCTACATGTGGAAAAGTCTGTTAACCCCCACTCATGTGGAAATCCCGGCAAACAAACTAAATTGGGTACTGCATTGTTTTGTTAGAACTCTTTTTATCATTCCTCACTCTTTTAGACAAAGCCCTCCTATTAATTTGTTAATTTATTTCAGTTTTATAGTCTGGCAATCCCCACCAGCAGTGTTAGAAAACATTACTCACAAACACATTTGTTACGGAATTGTTAAATAGCATGTTCTTTGCAGTTCAGTTCTCCTATTGATTCATTCCATTAATCATCTGATTTGATTGTCAAGATCTAGCAAGACTGTTCTTTTTTCATTGAAAAAGTGTTGAAATTGTAATTGCGCTGGGACTCAATCACCCGTGATTTTTGGCCAAAATCAGACTGGCTGTGTTCCCTTAGTAAACAAAGAGCTTTTCAGTTTAGAAAGTGATTGCCAGCATTTACAAGAATTTTACAATAAATAGTACTTGGAAAACACTCAGGAATGCAATTCCAAGAATGACTTTAAGGGTGAAGGATCAAAATATATAACCAGGTAAATTTATAAAATAGGACTTCCAAGAAAAAGACTCTGATAGAAAGAACTTAGTAGTTCTTTAATTGCAGCAGAGGTAAAGACTACAGCTGACTGTGTTAGCTTCCAAAATTAAAACAGCTCTTGTTTCATTACTTCCTATTACTGATAATCCCAATGTAGGCATGCATTAAATGCTCCACTGATGGATTATGTTACGGGAAGGGGAAATCTTGCAGTCAGAGACAAAGCTTCTGCAACTCCAAGCACTCAAATCCAGGTGGAAGTGAGGCTGAACTTGCATCACCAAGTAGGCACATGCACACACACACACATGCACGTCCCTGCCCCATGCCTGTGGTATGTTGACCTTGGCTGGTTGCCAGACCTCAATGCAGCTGCTATCTCACTTTTCCTCAATAGGACAGGAGGAGAAAATAAAAGGGAAATAGGTAATGAGTTAAGGACAGGGAGACCTATGATCGATTACAGTCATAGGCAAAGCAGGTTGAATTTGGGGAAAATTTATTTCATTTATTATCACTTAAAAGTAGAGTTGGATTGTGAGAAACAAATCAAACAATTAAAAATCAGGTCTCTCTCCTCTTCCTCCTGGGCTCAACTCCTTACTTTTCTGCCTTCTTCCCTGTGCAGCATGAAGAATGGGACTGTGTTCAGTCCATAACACAGTCTCTGCTGCTCCTTCTCCTAGGATAAAGTCTTTCACAAACTGCTTTAACATCAGCCCTTCCCACAGCTTCAAGATCTGCACCTCTGTGGATTCTGTCCATGATATACAGTCCATAAGAGCAGCCTGCTCCAGCATGGGTGCTCATGGGCCCCAGGCTCTGCCAGAACATCTTCTCCTGCATAGGCTCCTCTTCATGGGCTGCAACTCCTGCCAGGAGCCTGCTCCAGCAGGAGCTCTGCGTGTGCTGCAGCTTCCTTCATGGCATGTCCACTTGTGCTGGCACAGGCTCCTCCACAGCCCGCAGTGTGGATGTGTGCTCTGGTGTCGTCCTCCATTGGCTCCAGGGAAATACTTCCTCCACCATGGTCTTTGCCAGGGACCACAGAGGAAAAGCTATTCCAGCACCTGAAGCACCTCGTCCTCTCTTCCTCGTCTCACCTTGGTGCTCACAGAGCTGTTTCTCACACATATTTTTCACTGTTCTTTCTCACAGTCTGCTGCACAGTGTTTCTTACTCCTTAAACAAGTTTCTTCAGAGGCACCACCATTATGGCTGTGGGGCTCAGCTGTGCCCTGTGTTGAGTCTGTTGGAGGCAGCTGGATCAGCCGTGTTTGGCATGGGGCATTTCTAGCCTCTTCTCACAGAGTGCAGTCCCCCCACTGCCAGCACCTGAGCACTTAAACTCAATGATCCCCTAAAGGACTTTCCCTGTCCTCACAGCTTTAGGGCATAGAAAGACTTTCGGGGCAACCTGTAGCAGAAACCTGCCCCCCCCGCCCAAAGAGCTCATCTGTTCTGTCCATCAGCAGGTGTGATAACTCTGGGCATCTTTCCCCTCACACGAATCTGTGAGATAACCCAGGCCAGACACCTCTCTGGTAGGGAGTTATTTCTGCCTAGTGAGTTTTCTTTCTCTCTCTGGTACCAGAGGTGGAAGTCCCACCTGACAATAAATATCTTGCCTTGAGAACAAGACATAGGGAGAAAAGCTGCTGGAATTTATGACTGACAGACACTTCACTTTACAAACAATGAAAGCTACTCAAACTTACATGGAGGCAGAAGTCTGCTGCACACACCCTGGAAACGTGCAGGACTCCTCCTTTCATTTTGGATGCATCTTCATGGGTACTTTTCCAGAAATTGTTGGAAAGGACTTTATGTGTATTCCGTCGTAAGTTCCTTGGTAAGTCACGATGACTCTTAATCTATACTATTTCTTCACTAGCTGTAATACAGGTACCTGTATCGTGCACTTTATTTTGACTACTAGTAGTTCTTTTTGTGGTATCCTGTGTACTGAGTAGTCTGTCTGTTAATTTTGTGTCTATTCAATAAATAATTCATTTTGTAATAGACCTAATCAACCATTCTTAAGAACTTGCAAAGAGCAATCAAGGGCGCAGAACACCCCAAAAAGTTACTGGCAGAAATCTGAGCCAAAGGTAGGACTTGTCTAACCTCTCATGTCCATTTGTAACACAACATTGCTCCTTAATGACTTTATAAACATTCTTCTGTGTTGTGGTCATCTTTTGTTGTGTTTTCCTCTTCTAGCAGAGCATGCAGTTGAAGCCTTCTGGTATATCATCCTACAAAACACTGACGTGGAAAGAAACAAGACAAAACATACTCCACCTCCTTCCTGCCCCATGCGTAGTACCAAAATGAGCAATACCAGTTCCTAGGGTTCCTAGCTCCTCAAAGGTGTTTGAGGAACTTGGTTACTGTTAGTTCAGAGTGTCTGTCTTCAGTGTCAGAGAGCAGTCTGGCATGTGGATAAACTGGGAGTGTGTGACAGCAGTGCAACTTGCATGGTTGTGCTCACAGTGGTTTAAGTGTGACATTCTCTTGTGATACATGTGTTATCTGTATTTCCATGATCTTCTGCAAAATATCTTACGAAATCTGGTCTGCATGTGGAAAGTGTTTTTCCCACCATAGGTGACATCTAGACAAATTTGTTCTGTAATTTACTTCTGTTTATCAGTGTGGCTGCCTTATTGGTTTGATATATGGAATAGTTTTGAGGTTTTTTTTTTTTTTTTACTGAAATCCTTTCCCACAGGAGTCTTCCACAGAGGCCATGCTGATTCTTGTCCAGTTTTCTTACATGTCCAGCCTTTGAGATCATGTAAAATTGTACAACCAAGAGAATCCAGACACAGACATTCTTTCATACTTTAGATTCCTTTTTTTTTTCTCATTCACACAAATAACAGTGCAAGGGGCATGGGGCTAACCTATACAGGTAGCTCTTCTCCTCTGAGTCTCTCTGAGTCTGAGACTTTGTGACAGTTTCATTAAACTCTGTTATGAAGCATCTTGCTTCAGGCTTCAAATGTGATCACAGTGTTGTTGCTGAAAATGTCACTGTTCTTTACCAACAGAATTTTCAAGAGTTTTCTTTCTATGTTCAAATGCATCAATTTCAACTGGTTTTATTTACCACAGTCATCCTGATTTGATGAACAGCAGCCAGCTTTATGTTCCGTCTTGTGGTTCTGCCGTTTACCTGTGCATACAAAGTCTTTTTCAATTTTAAGTATTGAATAATTTGAATCAATATCTTGTTTCCATTTCTGATTTTCTCAGGCAAAATTATTGATGGAGGTTGGGTTTTCTTTTCCTTTTCTTTCTTTGTTACTTGTGGAATTTTTTCCCATTGGGTTGCTAGGAAGCACTGATGACTGGGTGCTTGAGACGGCGGGGACGGGGAACTTCTCTGTTTTTTGGGAGTTTTCTCTTTGGTGGGGACAGAGATACCGTGAGAATAGAGGCAGGTAAAAGACAGAGGCTGGGGAGCTGGGGATGCTCTCTCTCTCTCTCTCTCTTTGGCATCAGAGAAGGATGGCCAGGCTGTCGCTTACTGCGAGGCGAATTCACCAGCACCACTGGAGCTCAGCCCTGAGGGACCGATCGCCATCTGCTCGTGTGCCCCGGGAATCCTGAACTTCGCCTCTCCCTGCCCTGCCTGGAGCTGGACCACCACGGCCCCACCCTCCCGCTGCCTCTTCGGCTCTGCTCTGGGTTTCTCCCCGCTGTAACCCGCAGCCCCTGCCCTGCCGGGATGTCCCGCGGTTCCAGCTACCGCCGCGGAGTTTCTGATACATCTCGTCCACCACCCCCGGGGATTTCTGCTCATTCCTGCTGTCCCAGCTTGGTGATCCCCAGAGTCCTGCTGGGGCACCGGGACCGGCTGCCCGGGGGTTTGTGAAGCAAAGCCTCTCCTCCATCCCTTCCCGTCTGGGCCGAGCAGGCCGGGCCTGGGCTCCTGGCTCTGGCTGTTGTCACCGCCGCTGCTGCTGCTGTTCGTGTGCCTTGTTACACGGACTGGGAAAGAACTGCTGTTCCTGTTCTCACAGCCCTGCCTGACAGACCCTTAATTTCAGAATTACAGTAATTCGGAGGGAGGGGGTTTACATTTTCCATTCCAAGGGAGGCTCCTGCCTTCCCCAGCAGACACCTGTCTTTCAAACCAAGACAATTCTGAATTCTACAAGCAGTTTTTCCACTATTTTTTGTGGGCCAGATTAATAGAACTTCTGTTTGGACAGCTACTTTTTCATCCAGAACATATGTAAAATTCATCCACCAAAATGATGAGTATTTCAAGTATGTTGGTTCAAATTTAATCCTTCACATCTTCTAACATTATTTTTCTAAAGATAAAAATAAAAAATTAATGTTTGTAAGTCTTAATCTCATATCACAACAGAATCAAAAACACACCCCAGCATCTTGAGTATTGTTTTATTCCTGCTAAATATTTAGGAAAAATATCAAGTCTTTTGTTTGTTCTCAAAATAAATTATTCACTTATTTATTTCTTTAAAAAAAAAGTTTACATTCATTAGTTTCCTAATCTACAAAGTGTTTCTGGTAGAGAGCAGATTATGCACTCATTAAGATGAACAAACATCACTTGAAAAGAACCAAACCCTTAAAACTGAATTTTCATACAGAAAGAGAAATGCCAAGGGCTTGAAAATTGTATAACAGGATTGAAAAATATATGCTAGAACTGCTCTGAGGCTCACCAAGTTTACAAGGACTCAGTCCTTTGCCTAAATAAATTATTTCACCAAAAGTTACCCAGACAGAAGAATGTGATGTGAATCTTTACCTGTAATTTCCTGGCCAATGCAATATAATTTTAAGTTAAAATATTTACTTATGTTCTCATTAGCTGGGCTTTTAAATCAGGGCACTATCTGTGCTAAATATGAGATCTTTGCATACATTAGCTAACAAGTAGTTAGTTACAGACCCTTCCTTGTCTGTAAAAAAATAAGGTATGTCCAATTCTCTGAAATTCCTCGTTTCCTAAAATGGTTTTGTTGTACTGTCTGATTCTGACTCCTAAAACACACTTGAGAATAAGTGAGCAAAATCATAATCCCACTAATAACAGGGACACAACCCTTTTACAGTGAGGGAAGAATTAAAGTTTTCTGAAACAGTTTATGATTCAGATTTCTTTTTCTTGAACATTCATCCTTTAATTATGAACACATAACTTAGTGCAAATAATAAATCTAAAAATCAGAAATTTTGATTTAAGTTTTCCTGTTAAAAAATGGCAGTTTGCCTTCTCCAGAGCCTTTTATTCATATGAATAAATTTTGATCCATTGACATGATTTGTTTTTCACTCCAAAACTGTCATAAATAGGCCCCTCTCTTTCAGCAGTGGAGCTGTATGCTGGAAAACCAGAAGCAACAGAGAACAAAAGATGTGAGCCCTAGCTATGTGATTCAGAACACGGATTTGGTATAACCATCCTAAATCAACCAGAAGTCTGGATTTTTTTCTAATTTGGTTTCTGCTGTTCAGCTCTATGGAATATTAGGTGTTTCACAACTGATAGAGTAACAGTGTTTTATAAGGGTACAGTTCTTTCATGAGGTGAGATCTAAAAGTCTTGGTCTTAGTTGCGTTCAGGAAATTGTGAATACTAGTTTTCTAATTTCCCCTGACTAAATGTGCTATTTGTACATAAGTGCTACAGTGGAAATGCAGACAGGCTGTTCCTGTAGGAAAGTTTCATAAGGTCTCACATGCCAGAACTCAACCCTTTCCACACCCAGGTCAGATATTTTTGGAAACAAGGAAAATTCACACAGGACTGGGAAAATATATTTACCCAATTCAAAATGCAAGGTTCAATTTTGCAGGAAAAATATAAATGGAGGCCTTGCATGGAACTGAGCAGAAAACCCTATTCTTCACAATGCAGTAAAAAAAACTGAGGTCTTGGCTGCACATATTCTGTGTAATTGCAAGAATGGAGGGACATCAGCTGTGTTGTGAAAAAGGCTTTGGTTGGGTCCATGATTTTCACCAAGTTATATAATTTGGAGACTACTAGTACTTAAAATAGCTATGTTATTACTTTTATTATTTAAATTATAGGAAATGTCCTTTAAATAATTAACTGGTACTCAGTGCTCTTTATTTGACAAGGACAATAATGATGCTGAGTATTTTCTATAATATAAAAAAGCCCAGCAAAAGAGAAATAAAAATAAGAAAAAAATCCAGAATTGTTTTCATATTTTGACTGAGATATACAGGTTTGTCAGAACAACACTCCTATGTGCACACAAGAAAACTGAGGCTCAAATGAAAAGATACTTCATTAGGTGTAATTCATACCCAGGAGATCACAATGATATTTTCTGGCTGAAAAATATGTAATTATTAGCTAGAAATAAAATGACACTGTGGCATGACAAATGTACCTTTGTAAAAAGGGGAAGGGATGACTGCTAGATGTGGTGACGCTCCTTTTATTTTTTTAGAGTTTTTAAACTAAAATTTGGCAAACAGGACAAAATGACTCTATCATGGTGAGCATATTACTACAGGACCTTTCATAGAAAGTCTGTCAGGGGAAAAAAAAACCCTAATACTTAAACTAAATGAAAAGGAATTTCAACATTGACTTCAATGAGGTTGACCCTTCACCCTGGAAACACTAGAGCTTTATAATTTCCTTTTTTCCCCCTTTTCTGTAGCTCTTCAGCTGCAAGAGTCCTTGTATTTTGCTACCACCATTTGAACAGTTTCTTATTTGCAAGCAGTTCTAGTAGCTTCCACTCTAGGCAACCATATGCATCCAACACTAATCCATGTACATCTTATACTGGTCATCCATTCAACAAATGCACAACCAGAAAATAATTTTTAAAAAATCTTTTCTCATCTATAATCTTCCTCAAAAAATATTTTTTTCAACAGCCTTACGGGAAAATGGATTTCTCAGTAAGGAACATCTAGTGAAGTAAAAGAAAATTACTAGCAAAAATTACTAGGAAATTTGTTTGTTTTGTCTGTTATTATATATCTTTCTTATCAGGTGATAGGCCAATGCTACTCCTACCAATGTATTAATCTATCCTTTCAACTCTTCAGTGTTTATCTGAGGTCAGGATGATAGCAACTCAGCAGGTTCCTTACACTGCAAATGTAAAATATTAAAATATTAACTCTTCTATCCACATGTAATAATATTAGATTGGGCAAAAAAAAAGGTTCATGAAAATTAGGAAAATATTTTAATGAATTTAAGTTTAATTATTCACAAACTGTTTTTCACCAACACTGCTCTGCAAATATCTGTCATTTGGTGTTCACTATTTGAGTGATACCCTTATTTGTCTATTTCACGTAAGGCTGATTCACTTTGTTGTCACCTGAATTTTGCTTAGTTAATTTTCAGATTTTTTAGGAACTGGTCTGTGCGTGTGTATGACAAGAAGCTCAATTTATGGTATTTAGTCATAAACTAGGGATGAAATTTTTCAGGAGGTGAAACTTTAATTAGATTTCTATTAATAAAAGAAATATAATGTAGTAGGTGCGTCTATATCTATTTTTATTGCATTCTGAATTCTTCCATTCTCTGACTGGAGACAGTTGCAGTCTGACATGCATGCTGAGAAATCTTCAGTGGATCATCTCTGACTTGTGAAGCATGAACATGTTCTGTGCCAGCTGAATTTGATGTAGTATGTAGGGAGATAAAAAGCCTTCCAGCCACATTTCCTCCCGTACAAATCCATAACAAATACATTATAGTTCTAGCACTGTGTCACTAGTTACTGCATTTTGAAAATTTCCACATGGAACTTTGCAAAAGGAGTCTTATGTCATATCAAAAATCTAGAAGTTCTGTTACTCTTCCTTCACAATGCAGAAAGGCTCAACCTGACAGAAGGAGAGTGAAAAACTGGAATAAACAAAATTTGAGTATACAGAAATATTCTGCTCCTGTTTTGCAAAAAGACCTGGAGAGAAGGTGAGAGGGACCAATATGATTTTTATTTATGCCTCAACACAAGTTATACATGAGGTAAAAGATTCCTATAAAGCTGTGTATGTGCTGGCAACCCTGTCCCTGGAGAGGCTTCGCCTGGCAGACAATCAAAAAGATTCTGCCTTTAAAAACCAAGGAAAGGGAATTGTAAGATTGTGACAGGTAGAGAAACAGCCAATAACAACTAAAAAAAGAGTGCTTCACACTATATTTTGTGACAGATTAATTTTATTTAATGAAGAAAGATTAAGTGATAGTTGAAATTCATTGAAAATTGTGGTGCTATAAATCTTGCCAGAATTTTGAATTTACAGTATGTGCACAGACTTAATTAATTCCTGCTACAATTTTGAGTTTGCAATTCTGCTGACCTGCTTAAACAATGAATGTTCTGTGAGCACAGAATAGAAATGTTCTATGAAATAAATAAATAAATGTTCCCTAAACAAGCTATACTGTCAAAACATCCTTGATTATTATCACTGTCTGCTTGAAGATTGGCCATTTTTTGGATATTCTCTGTTGCAGTTATTTAATATGAGTAGCTTTACTGTTGCTCCAGCTGAAATATAAACATTGTTGTGTGGTTATCTTTCTCTAATCTAGTCTAGTCTAATCTAACTAGTTTGATCTGATCTCAGATTTCAATTATCTTTTAAAATTTTTGCTACATGGTAGGACAACAATCAATTGCTAAAGACAGAGCTTTCATGCAGTTGTACCAGAAGTTGTTCTGCAAAATTACTATTATGGTTATTATGAGAGTTTATAATGGAATACTGCTATGTGGTTACAAGACATTTCAGTGTTAGTTTTATATATAGACAGTGATATCCAGCACATCCTCTTGAGGACCTTGCCAAACATTGTCAGAACTACTTGACTAGAAAGAAAAGTGCACTGCTTCGAGGCTGCCAAAAAAGAGATACCAAACAAAGATCTGAGTTACAGTCCCCTCATCACCTGTAGCTGATACTCTCCAGATGGCATGAATCTTTGATTAAGCAAGTACAAAGCAGACACAGTATAGAAAATGCAGGGAGAAATACTTCAGATGAAAGTTTTACATGTCAGTTCTTTATTTATTTGAAACAGGGAACTATTTTGTATTCTAAAAGGAAAATATTGATGCAGTACTACAGATAAGCTTCAGAAATTACATAACTGGATGGACCTTTTTCAAGATTTATGTGTGCCAGGCCTTCAAGAACCAGAGCCTTGTAACTTTTATAAGCACACCTGAGCAGGTGAGGTAGGCTGGGAAGGGATTAACCTGCCACCTTGAACATAGACCTGGTCCCAGTGGCCCCAGCTGTTAGGTCTCCAACTTCCACCTGGTTGTGAAGCAGCAGGAGATATAGGATGATAGATGAGATGGTTTAGTAATTCTTATCCTCTTATTATCACTGAAGTTCACCTTCAATATGCAAACATATTGAAGGTCAATTTCATATTGGAAAAGTCATATTGGAGGCTAGAATATTGCTTTGGCAAGCAGTGATTACTGCCAAAGACAAGCAAAGGGTTTGTTATGCTTGAATGACTACAGCTTCAGTGAAATCCTGGTTTGTTGTTTGAATTTATTTACATGAAAAGAAGATGAAAAGAAAAATTTGGACTGTTGCAGCCAACATTTATTATCGTATCCAGAGGAGACACAATGAGAAAGTCACAAAAGTTTTAAAAGAAGAAAACTTCCTTTACTTAGAAATGTTAAAAATAGCAAGAATAGCTTCCCCCACTCCTGCTGCAGGATTCATCCTAGGCCTTTTTTGCAATCCATGCTGGCAAAATTATGACATGGGATCTTTAACAAAGACATTATTTTCGCCAAATTGTTTGGTTGTAGATAAGTTAATAAAAACAATATTAGCAGCTTTCACCCACACAATTCAGTTTTTTTCTCCAAGGTATTTGAGCTGTTATTTTTGTGCCAGCCCTCCATTTTTCCACAGAAACTACAACAAAACCAAGGTAAAACTGTGTTAGTACAGATCCATTTTTAATAAGGTGGTCATCTTTGAACATTTTCTGTTCATTGCAAGATCCTAGCTAATACTTATTTGGTTTTTATTGTAAGTAATGTGATAAATTCAGCCCTGCTCCTTATAACATTGGAGGTGAGGTAAAAATTGCTGTTGTACTTGCAACAAAATGCTTCAGTACATTTAATTTGTATGCAATCCATTCCTTGCAAAAACCAAAAAAAAATCAGGGTTTTGTAGAGATCTTTTAAAAATCATTCCCAAGAACATCACCTTTACTGATTCAAGGAACTAAAGTAGTATTTAAATATTATTCAAAATTGATTCAAGCTAGACAGATAGGTTAGATCCCTCTTCTTTGAAGATATAAATAAAAAGTCAATTCCTTAAATTCTGTGAGGCACTTTGAGTAAATTGAATGAATGGTTATTAGTATAAAGTTCCCAGAATGCAGTTTTAATCTTAGCACTTTCTTGATATACAGTGAAGACGTCCAAGTATCTCCCAAGGATTATTTGTCCTTGGAGACTCTCTACCTGCTTTAAAGAAAACTCTCCCCAAAAAAGAATACATCTTCATATAATTTTAAAGTTACAAAATGTCATTTTGACTTTGTGAATGCTTGATTACATTATGAAAAATGCTTTCATTCAACTTGTGACCAAGCCATTATTTTTTTCATTTTTGTAAACCTTGACCACTTTTTTGCTGCCTCTGTAGCAGTGGAAACACCTAAGATGACTGCAGTTTCATAAAGAATTACTTTTGCTGGGGAATTGAGTAGTTCTCAATAGATTTCTCTGCCCATGTGCAAATATGATGCTACAATACCTCTTCCAATGGGATCTGAACTTTTGATACCAATGACAGAATATTTTTTCAGTCATTTAAAGTATAATCATTAGATTTGACAAACAGAATGTGAGTTTATACATAAAATACACACTATTGACTTCAACCAAATAAAGTCTGCCAGAATAATACATAAATATATTGCTATAAATCATGAATTAAATTTAATTAAGACTGAATGGTATAAATCAAGCCAATTACATTTTGAAATGAGGTAAATATTTAATAGGGAGGAATGACTATCAACATGGAGCTTCTGTTCTTCCTTTATCTTTTACTTTCTCTTCTTCCTTGTAAGTAGCATTATAATGCAAACATATCTAAAACTTGCAAATTAAAAGACACTGATACTCCTAAAGAAGAATGTTAACAAACAATAATAAGTGGGTCTGGGATTTTGTTTATTTATTCTTTTTGCATTATTCTCCCACTGATAAGGCATGAATTGGAGCCTTAGAGACTCTATGTGCTAACTGCAAAGGCATTAGAGGTTTTTTTGGGTAACCACTTCAATGGACAATGACTTACATGAACACAGAGCTCCTTACTGGCACTGAAAATATAAGAAAAGAGTTTTTCCTAGATTTCTTGGTACAGGAATACTGTTATTTTTTTGTTTGCAAATTGACATTTAATTGTTGTTAGCTTCGATAAGATAAGTCACTACAGTGACTTACTGGCTTTACTCATCCTACTGTTTCTCATGTTTATTCACAGGATTATTAGGTAACTGCCAAACTCTTGTCCAGCCTTTGTTTTCTACTCACCCTGACCCTTTGCTCCCCATCTCTGTCCCTTGTCCCCTGTCCCAGCAAGACAGTGGGAAAGAACAAAAGGGACCAGAATGAGAAAACTCATGGGTTGAGATAGAGATGGGGAATTCACTTACAAATTACCATGGCAAACAGAGCCAAACCATGGCAAAACCATTTGGGGGAACGTAGTTTATCAACAATTTATATATACCTAATGACTGTAAAGTTACATAAATAATTACTGATTCAGAAGCAGAAAGACAAAACACACAGGCAAACTCCTTTTCCTCTCCCCTTTCCAAGACTCACCTTTATTGCTCTCTGTACTTCTTTACTTCCTCCTTTTTGCTGTTTCAGGCTACAGCCAGTCCCTCCAATTGATAGAAGGAGAAGCAAGGCAGGAGGTTCACTGCACAGCAACTTCTGCTGCTGCTCCTGCCTTCTCCCACTTTCCCTCTGCTCTGGTGTCAGATCTCCAGGGGATGCAGCTCCTGTCAGGAATATTCATCTGCACCAGTGTGGATCCTCCATTGGCTAGGATATAGAATATCTGCCCTGGCATATGGAAAATCTACTCATCTTTCTCTGATCATGGTAGTTTTTGCCCTTTCTTGAAAATGTTTGCACAGAGGTGTCACCATCTCTGAGGCGCTCAGCTCTGCATTCCACAGCAGAGGGAGAGAGCCAGCTGGAATGGCTCTATCCATATGAGACAGAAGGCAACCACACAAGCAATCCTTGCAGCCCCTGTGCACCAAATCCTTGGGCATCTATTCCCAGTACAGATAAACACCACAACACACTTGATGCTAAACACATCCCCCCGCCCCCCACCTTTAGTAGAACAATATCTTGACAAAGAATACCACCTAAACTGGTATTTTTTATTCAACCTCTTCAGTTTTGGTTGAATTAAACCAGACAAAATGCTGGCAGATTTTGAGACTGACTGCTGTCAGGGAGATTTTGATACCTTCCTGTGTCTCTGCTTGGCTGCTTTGCAGCCCTCTCTTGGCAGGTGGATACACAGTTCAGTGCCTGCAGTCCCTGGGAGCATCCCTGCCTGGCTCATGGCACTGCTGCTACTTTCAGTTCCAGACCTCTGGATCTGCCACATAGTCAGGATCTGTTCCCTTCAGAGAAGGGAACTCCAAAGATTTAGTTTCACTACAAGTTTTAGTGTATAAACACTTCCACAAAACTGAATCACAGTAATTTACATGGTTTTATTCATGGCTTTTTTAGAGGCAATTCTATCATTAAGAAAGAATCCAGTGTTTGAGGATCAGATATTTGAGTACACAATCCCCTTATTCTCCAGCTGTTATTGTACTGTGGCTTTCTTAGCATTTTCTTAGCACTTCACTTTTTTTCCCAGATACTTATACCAATGTTATGTATTTCAGAAGACATCTTTGTCATTGGAGACAGTAGATTTCAGTACTATTACAGGAAATATTTTTCTGATCCAGTTTTCAAATATTAGGTACATGTTTGTAGAGACAAAATATGGATTCACACAGAGCTTCAGTAGAGTAACTTGACTATGATAGGCATCTTCACTTAAAGTGAAAATGGAAAGCAGTAAATAGGTGAAAACCCAAATATTTTTGGGATCTGATTGCTTTGGTATATGATAACTTGAAATTAATCTACATGGAGAAACTTTAAATTTATCTGACCTTTGGAAAATTCAGCTGCCTAACACAGCTTTTGTTATTAACAGCGCATAACAAAAACTGCAGAAGTAGTGCAGAGTAATGCTGAAACAGGGAAAAAAATACAATAAGGGGAGGTTATGAATCAATGTCATGAATGCAGACTTGAACTCACAATCAGAATTTTGCTAAAAAATAGGCACTGGAAAGAAAAGTAAGTAGAGGGAAACTCTTCCTACCACATTCTTGTTCTGATCTCCTCCCCAAAAGAGATTTAGAAGCAAAGCATTTCCACAATCCACACATTTTGGGTCACCACAAATGTAAGCAAATTGTGGAAGCAGACATAAAGACAAAGGCAGGATGAGAAGATTCCTGACAGGATTTAGCAAAGTCATATGGTAAGAAGTATTCCTCCCCAGAAACAGGGTTCTCTTTTTATGAGCCAGAGAGGGTAATTATTAATTTTCTTCATAAGTGAAAATAGGTGATCTTTTGTCAACCTGTTTTATAGCTTGTCTGGTCACCTAGTGTCTGATTTAGCAAAGCAAGCAAATCCTTCTTACTGTGTTAGAATCCCAAAGGATAATTTTAGGATATGTTGCTGTTTATGGAATGTTGTGATACCCCCACCTAGAAAACAGTTCTGCCCTGATGCTCTGAAGCACCACCTGGGCTGCAGCTATTTCACTGCCTGCTTAAGCTGATGCTTGATGGAGTGAGGGAATGAAAGTATACTTTCATCCAGTTTCTGACTTGGCACCATGTAAAAATTTACAGAAAAAAAATGTAGTGGTCATTTAGGGAAGAGGCTAAGTACCAGGAATAGACTAAATACAGTGATAATGCTAATTTCTTAAACTTAGGAAAACATCTGGATGCTTGCTAGACACTTTGCAGTGCTGGTTCATAAGCTGTATGTCTCTTTTTCCCAGTGTTTCATTTCAGCTGTGAGCCATTATTATAAATTATTTACTTTTTAAATTTTCTGTAAGACTTTCACTTTATCTTGCCATAAAATAGAAGTAGAAATTACTGAATTCTAGTTAATGTGGAATTTTCAATACCCTGCTGGAAGTCAGTATGGGTAGATTGTCCTGCACTGTCAGGTTCACTGGGTAGTAGAAAGAAAACATCAGGGCAGTTCCCTGGGGCCTTTTCACAAATAGTTGCCCACAGCTGCAGCCTTTTCTAGAAGTCCCATTTCCGATGATGCCTGGCCTGCCCATCTGCCTAATTCTGTTGAGAAATCAGTCCAGCAAGTGCTTAGCAGGAGAATCTGTTGCATGTGCCTGTGCCCACTGAAGAAGGGTCACCATTTCCATAGCTGTTAATTAAAAAGCAAATAGACAGGCTGTTTTGCCAGGTGCTATTGGAATATCTGTTTTTAGAGCCCTGTGAAATCATTCCTAAATTTATGAAACACTTGAACTTTGCATGGGTTGTTTTAAGTATTTTGAACACTCTGTCTCCTAATCACACAACTGAAAATAGTAAACGTTATGCTTTATAGTTGTAAACCATCATCCCTTTGCAGGGGTGGCTATATACTTTGGGATTTACTTTAGTTGTCTCTTTACCAGAAAAAATACAGTGCTAAAATCCTCTTTGTCATTCTTTCTTAATGACGATAAGAAGGTAAATATAAATTCAAAACAGTTGCAACATGCATACATCTAGATCTCACTTTAACTAGCTTTTAAATGTATTGCAGAGTTACTGTACCTTCACTTTCTGTTATACTTTTCTAAGACGTCAAACCTTGTCTTTCTACTTGGACACAGGACTTGAAGGGATAATAAGTTTGCTCATGGCACTAAGCTGGGTGAACTGTTGATTCCCTTGAGGGCACGGAGGCCTTGCAGAGAGCCTTTGAGTAATTAGAGAGATGGGCAGTCACCAACTGTATGAAGATTAACAAAGACAAGTGCTGGATTCTTCACCTGGGATGGGGCATCTGAATATATGGACAGACTGGGCAGTAAGAGGCTGCAAAGCGGTGCTGCAGAAAGGGACCTGGGTGTGCTGCTCAGCGGCAAATTGAAGATGAGCCAGCAGTGCCCTGGCAGCCAGGAGGGCCAGCCCTGTGCTGGGGACATCAGGCCCAGCATGGACAGCCAGGCAAGGGAGGGCATTGTCCTGCTCTGCTCTGGGCTGGGGCAGCCTCACCGCAAATGCTGGGGGCAGCTTTGGGTATCACAACATAAGAAAGACATTCAGGATTTAGAGAGTGTTCAAAGGAAGTCCACAAGGATGATGGTCAGTCTGGAGGGCAAGCTGTGTGATGAGGTCACTTGGTCTGTTCAGGCTGGACAGGAGGAGACTGAGGAGAGCCCTCACCCCAGTGTACAATCTCCTCGTGAGGAGAAGAGGAGGGGCAGACGCTGATACCTATGGTGCCCAGCGACAGGACTCGAGTACATGGCATGAACGTGAGTCAGGGGGGGTTTAGGCTGGAGATTAGAAAAAGGTTCTTCACCTAGAGGGTGGTTGGGCACTGGAACAGGCTCCCCACTAAAGTTGTCACAGCAGCAAGCCTGACAGAGTTTAAGAAGTGTTTGGTCAATGCTCTCAGGCCTAGGGTGTCCTGTGCAGGCCCAGGAGTTGGACTAGATGACTCTAAAGGGTCCCTTCCAACTCAGGACATTCTATTTTTCTACAGTTCCATGTCAAAACATTGATTTCACCAGCAAAACCAACCAAGTCCGACAGATATTACCTTGTTCAGGTTGTCTGTAGAGACTCCTTGTGCATCTTAAGTCTTCCTCATTTTCCCCTTCATCCTGCGAGTGTTGCTGACTGTAGTAAACACTCTGTTCCTCATTGTGGAATAATTTTTTTTCTAACTGCACATGACACTAATCAGTGTATGGATGGCATCTTTGGTTCTGTCTCCTTGTCCTGTTTCTGGTTGCCTCTGTGCTAAATGAAACTCTAATTTATCAGCTCAGTTAGTGTAAATTGAAATCAAACCATTTTCTAACTATGATAAAGACCATGAAGACTGACAAGAGAATCTGCAAACAGTTCAGATTTAAGATGTTATTTTTATTGTTTCTATTTTAGATTTTTAAAATTAATACAGAAAACGTAAAAAAGTAGATATTTAAGTCTATTTTCAAGCCTTTCAAAATCCAGATGTTCAAGTCAAATGCACACATATTTGCAGTATAAAAATGTTGAGATAAATTCCACATGAATGAAGACTGTGCACTTCTACATTGAACAAATTCACTGACTTTTTCAGAACAGATGATTATTTTGGACATATAATAGTTCTCAGGCAGTGAAAAAACGGACCACTTAAGTTTCCTCCCAAAATTTTCCCGAAACCAGGACAATGAGATAGGTACGAAAATAAAATGTCATGAATCCTGGAATCAGGTTATCTCATTCTGAACAGCCAGGTTTTACTCTGTGCTTTAATTCCACAGGACAATTTATTTTAGACTGTCTTGTTCAAAATCTTGGTTCAGTTTATATTCTAGATACAGTTGAGGTAATTCTTACATAACTATGTTTGTAAGCCAAACATGTTTTTAGTCTGTATAACTATGAATATCAAGTGAATTACAACTTTTTTGCAGTGTTCATTTATAACCCCTGAAGGATACTTGCCTGATAGTTGCAGAAAAGGAAGACTTACTCTCATTACAGTAAGTTTTTTTTTGTTTTCAGAAAAAGAAATTAAAAGGCAAGCACAGTCTGTCTCCGTTTGGGAGGAAGTGAGTTTTTTGGGAAGTTTCAGTTAAACCAATCAGTGGTCAGATTCGAATATTGACACCTGGTGTGCCCACTGAAGACGTGAGTCACCTCTGAAGACACACGGGGTTAAAAGCAGAGATTTCCCAGAGTTCGCTCTCTTTCGCCCGTGGTAGCCCAGGGAGCGGCACCGTCTCTGCCCCGCCCGGCCACATGGCTGGGTGGGGAGGGGAGCCATGGAGGCCCAGGCTGAGGTAGGCCGGAGCCCCGGAGAGAGAAAGAAGGTGGAAGGGAATGGAACCGGGCCAGCCCCTGCAGGACGGAGGGCTGGAGAAAATACCGAGGTATCTTTTGTCCCCCCCCCAACCCCAGAAGAGAGAGCGAGCGAGCCTGTGCCGGCAGAGGAGGCGGCGGGGGGGGTGATGCCCAGCATGTGGGAGTGCCACCGTGAGATCTCAGTGCCCTGAGGGCAGCGGAGCTCGGACTTTTAACCCTTTCCTGGGTGAAGGAAACTTTGTGAAACATTAGTCCTCCTGGCTGGTGGTTGGAGAGAGAAGAGAGACAGTCTGGGACCTGAGATGTTAAGAAGATGTGGAAAAGCTGAAGTGGGAGGAGATGATGGAGTGGCTTTTTCAGCTGGACTTTTCTTGTATAGCCATAGACTGAACCAAGCTACCTGTAATACATGAGACTGCATTTGGGTGGATGCTATAGCCTGAGCCAAGAGACTGACCTGCTGTAATGGTATTATATAATGGAGTGAACAGAGGAAGATGAAGAGGGCGTGGTGGTGCCTTCCATCTTCAGGGAGAAGAGCTCTGTTCTTGAGAAAACCCTCGGCCCCAGGGGATGAGAAAATGGGGGGGACTGTTGTCCCAAAAATGAGACACGGTTGGTTTTCGGCACTTGGCAAAGCATCCTTGAAGAGCCCTGAGCAGTTTCGGTCCATGGACGGTGGTGAGAGCACTGTACATGGAAGGAGCATGTCACCATGGCAGAGTTTCTCCGGGCGGTGCCACGTGTGACAAAGAAACATGGGGAGTTTCAGCCCTGTTTCATGGGGAGGACTGTGGTACAAGAGAGACTCCTCTCTCCCCTGATGGACTGGGAATTGATTACTTGAGTGTTGGTAACTTAATCAGGACTCCAAGATTTTTGTCTCACTGTGCTTTGGTGAATTTGGGTGGGAGGAGGAGGAATGTTTTAAAAAGTGTTCATTCTGTTTTCCTATGTGTTTCTGATTTTAGTTTGTAGTTTAATAAAGCTTGTTATTTTTCTCTTTTTTTT
The DNA here is from genome assembly GCA_013398275.1 of Promerops cafer. Taxonomy (NCBI): domain Eukaryota; kingdom Metazoa; phylum Chordata; class Aves; order Passeriformes; family Nectariniidae; genus Promerops; species Promerops cafer. Next base: position 68,099 of record VZSE01003658.1, on the reverse strand, counting down.
TTCTAAGTTTAAGCCTGCTCTGCTCTGTTCCTGGTCACATCTCACAGCAGTTAGTTAAAGAAAACACATTTTCATGGGGGCACTGGCATTGGGCCAGCGCCAAACCATGACACAGTCTAAATTTCCTTACAGCAGTTTGTTAGTGGTACGACATTGAATTCAAGAAAGAATAACTTGTTTTTTGTACATGTTCTGTTTCTTTGGTCTCAACAGGGGGGATTTCAGAACTTATCACAGTAAAGTTGCCTTCATTGCAGGAACCAAAATTAAGAGATCTGCTTGTTTTCCTTTGGGCTAAACTGATGGCAGCACTTTCAATATCTTATTTAGTCTGGTTTTCAGTATCATTGATCAGGTATAAGAACCTATGTAGATAAATCAAACTTAATTAGACAGCCAAGATCCTTAATCTTGAGCCCATTTGTGATCTAAATAAACTGAAATATATAGTGTCACTTAGGGATTTCATAAATTATTCTTTCTTATATGAGATTTTGTCCTTTATATTCTCTCCGTGCTGCTTATTGCTAAGAGTGTAGGCTTTTTTAACATTCTGTCTGCACTGCTCTCTATTTTCATCAACATTTTTGATGATAGCTGTTTTCCAAAGACTAAAAAATTCAACCAGTCAACCAACCAACCAACCAAAAAAAAATCCCAAACCAATATAACAAAAACCTCCACAAAAATAGACCTTGTTTCTCACAGCATTTTACTGAACCAGGTTGGTTGGCCACATCTTCCAGCTCCAACTACTGCAGTGTTTCTATGACAATAATATCTGCTGAAAATATGACCCTTTAAGGTTTTGCCTTGGTCCTAGAGATTTTGAAAAAAGTGAAGTCTGTGTTTCCTCAGGAAAGATTTTCAGGCCTCATCAGCCTCACAGTGGTGATGTTTTGTCCTAAATGAAAAGAAAGAAGACAGTCCATCACACATAAAATGATGGGCCTTTTGAATTGATGCCTCTCACTGGGGCTTACAAGTTATCCTTTCCTTAACAGATCCCTGCTAACATGAGCATGTGTCTTTTTTACAAAGATAAAAAAAAATTAAAAATAATACAGTAAAATCCTCCATTTCCTTATCCGCAATTATGGCCAACAATTAGAAAATTGTCTCCAAGCTGATTTTTTCTGTCTTTTGTTTCCTCTTTCCCTCTTCCCCTTCCTCTCTTTCCACTTTTCTCTATTTTAACTATGTATATGTGTAAAGTTCAGAATCCAAGCCTATTGATTCTGCTCATTTTAAAACGTGCAGCTGGGGAAGATCTGTTTGCAAGGACAAGAGATTCAATATTTTTAATAGTTATCTTGATTCTTTTTCCCAGTAGCCACATAGGCATTGACAATTAATAAGGTCAGTTACATAAGATGTAGAAAATTCTGAAAGGGTCATGAGACACAGACACCAGAAGCATAGTTTCAGAAGCATAGTTGAGAAAACTAGAGAACTTGCTTTTTAAACTCAATCATTTGAAGGTCAATTTTTATCCTTCAATAAAGGTCTGTAAATGTTCTTTGATATCTTCTGGATGTAAATAGGTAATCTTCAGGGGAAAACTGCTACAATTTTTGCTCTATTGGGAGCTTTTATCACTAAATGGATTCACATAGGTGTCAAAATATGTTGTTCAATTATATTTGACTGCTGTTTTTTAACTCTTACAGAATACTTATTTGACTTAGAATAAATAGGAGTAACACTGGAGTTCTCTATAAAACTTGTGTTAATTTAGAGGGATTCTTCTCATAATTTCTTAATCCTGTGTAGTGGGTCAATCCAGGCCATGGACCCACAAAAGCCAGTCACTTACTTGCTTCTGCAGCTAGGCAGAAGAGAGAAAATTTAATGAGGGGTTCATGGTTTGAGATAAGATCCAGATTATATCCATCATAAAATACCAATAGGCTCAATTTAGGGATATGAAGTAATTTATTAGTAACAAAAGCAGAGCAGGATAATGAGAAGTAAAACAAGCCCTTGAAGCCACCTTCCCCTCACCCCTCCTCCTTCTCAGCTCTACCTCCTACCCCAGCAGTGCAAGCAGACATGGAATGGGGGTTATGACCAGTTCATCTCCTGTGGCTTTTCCTGCTGCTCAGGAAGAGGAGCCATTCCCCTGCTGCACCACGGGGTCCCTCCCACAGGAGACAGCTCTCCATGAACGTCCTGAGGTGGCTCCATCTCACAGGCAGCAGCTCCCTGGGGCCTGCTGCAGTGCGAGTGCCCCCCGGGCAGCTCTCCCCCCACACCGCTGCAGCTCGGGTCGCTCTGCCATGGGGGAGTCCCTCACGGACAGGCTGCTCCAGCACGGGAGCAGGGCCCCTTTCCCCACGGGCCTCCCACAGGATCACAGCCTCCTCCCAGACATCCTCCTGCTTCGGCGGGGGCTCCTCCCTGGGCTGCAGCTGGATCTCTGCACCCCCGTGGACCTCCACGGACCTCTGCAGGGCCACAGCTGCCTCGCCACGCTCCTCACCGCAGCCTGCAGAGGAACCTCAGCTCCAGCACCTGGGGCACCCCTCCCTCTCCTTCTGCACTGACCTTGCCCTCTGCAGAGATCTTCTTCTCACATGTTCTCACCCTGCTCTCCTCTGGCTGGAATTAAAACTGTGCAACAACTTCTTGTTTCTCTTTCTTCTTAAATGTGTTGTCACAGAGGCATTACCACCATTTCTAACTGGCCCAGGCTTGGCCAGCAGCATGTTCATCTTTGGAGACACCAGGGATTGGCTCTGCTGGACACAGTGGAAGCTTCCAGCAGCTTCTCACAGGATTCAACTACCAACACCAGCCCTTGCAAGACCAGTACATCCAGCTGTGCATCTTGCTTTTTTACATCTCATCTCTCTTATGAAAGTTTTTCATACACTTCTTAATAACCTCTTCCCAAGTAGGATAGCCAAAACATTCATTATTAACATCCTAAAAATTTATTTTTCAGCCTTCTTTTTCTGGAATTAATGTCAGCAAAATGGAGAAAAAATATATAAAACCAACAATAACATTTTATTTATATTTTCTGCTTTCTCAATGTTGTTTTCTACTTGTTTATTTTGAAGTTTAGAGAAACTTCATTTTAATTATGCTATTGCCTTATAACTGAAGTAGTTTTTAATTCTGGTTAATTCAAACAATAAGCATCTATTGTGGTTTTTAAAATTTGGATAAGAAATAGTGTTAAATGTGTGTGAAATATTCTTCAATAATAACTGCGAAGAATTAATAAAAAATCTTCTGTGACAAATATGACCACTTTTAGGGGAGAGCTGCCTTTGGTTCACCACTTGTGTTTGTTCTGCATTCATTACTTTGCCCATCTACGTACTGGCTGCCCCTCTCCCCAGGGAACACCCCTGGGACGTTCTGCCTCGGTCTGTGCATTCCTGTGGTGACTGGGAACCGAAAGCAATGGCTGGTGACAGTGACAGGCTGCCTGCAGGGGCTGCCTGGTCTTCCCTGGCACACGACTCTTCAGGACAAAGCTGTGCAAGTGTGACTGGCAGAGGGGGGAGCCTGGGGCTGGCCCATCCCTGTTCCAGCTGTGTCCACAGCAGACACACGACAAATGAGACAGCGCCTTACGGTGCTTCTGCAACACTTAGTGAAGGGACGTAAATACTGAGGAAAAAATACCAGAGCAGGAGGGACGCGTGGAAAGACACACAAGGGAGATGTGAGTGCAGCAGAGATGTGGAATGTGGGGAGACAAGCAGCAGTGCCAGGGCAGGAGGGAAAACTGGGGAGGGGTGGAGAGGACCCAGAATGATGCCAGGGTGGGAGGAATGACAAAGCAGGAGAAATACTGAAGAAAAAGTAGCTGCTCAAGCAGGACAGCATCCTTGCTGCCCTGAGCAGGTCTAAAGATAAAATGTCTGTAGTCAGCTGGAAAAATGAAGAGAAGCCACCTGAGCAGGGCAGAGGGAAAAGGAAAAGATGTCACCTTGGCCAGTGGAAGAGACCACCCCCGAGCAGCTGAGCAGGAGCTGCCATGCAGGGTCCTGTGTCACTCACCATCACCTCAGGGGAGTCCGTGCCGTGCATGATGAGGGATCTGGGAGGGAGGAGATGGTGAGGAGAGGTGTCTGGCAGGGAGCTGAGGTGTGTCTCTCTAAGCGTGTGGTTGTTTTTGTTTTTCTGTACCAGAATCAGTAATTAAATTTTGTTAACAAGCAATAGCTTACATGTTTCTGGCAAGACTGCGATTAATATTCCTGGTGGCTGTTATTTATAAGATTTAATTAAGCTGCATATTCAAGTACTGCTCTTAGGCTGTATGTAGTACAGAAGTGATTTTGGATTTCGTATTAAAAGCTGATTAATCAGCCTTCTGGCTTTGTTATTATCTAAGAGCTGTAGTACCTTCCAAAGACTTTGCTATCACACTTCTACATTATCTGAAATGTTCTCAGCAACACTCTGACTTAAATGCTCAGAGCTCTGAGAATACTTATGTTTCAATTTATTTTGCATTAGACATAGAAGTGCTGCTTACATTACTCCTCTATGAGGAACAAAGGTCACTTTTTATCAGCATGTGTGCCTTCAAAGACCCAACTTTAAGCTTTCTTGGTTAGATGTTTGCTAAAAAGTTTTTGAATTGGATTTTCTTATATATTTATCACTAAATATTGGAAGTTTTTAATAGTTCTCCTGTGGTGTTTTTAGGGTCTTTTCATCTTCTCTTTAGCCAAATTTTATTTTGATGTATTTTACTCTGATATAAGAAGATTGTACATTTGTGGGCAAATATTTCCTACAGAGTTGAAAAGCAAGAGAATTTTCACTAAAAGATGAGTCTCAGTCTTTTTTCAGTGTGATCTATTTTTAAAATCAGAAATCCAAACTGAGTGATTCTGTACTTGAATGAAGACCCTGGCGACATTTTGGGTAATTCAGAAAAGAGCTTCATTAGTGACTTCAGCAGTTTATTTTGCAGATCACCTGTAAGACAACCAAGGAAGTGGACCTATGCCAAAATAATATTGCTCACTGCACTGCTCTGTCAGAAGTATCAAGTGCAAGGACAGCAGTATTTCCAGACTTTAATTATTAATCAGTGCAAATCTGGTTTTAGCAAACAGTTTGACATTGAGATCAATCTTTTATTCCCAAACTGAATCTATCATTTTGTAGTACTGAAACACAATACACTGAAGTTTATTTGTATTTCAGTCACCCTAAACCAGTTTTCCACACTCCATTGATACAAATAAATGAGAGATAAAAATAAGTCTTTGTTATGTAACAGTAATTATTTGGGCTTTTTGATCACATTTTTTCTTTAAATCTCAGAGTATAATAATTTTCTTCTCTTGTCATGGACAATTCAAAGCATCTACAAATGATGTGGATATTTTTTGAGTGGGAATGAATCTCTGCTCAGGTTATTGAACTTTGAAGCTCTTTTTCTTACGAATTTAAGGTTTCACATGACTTGCAATAATTTAATAAAATAGACGGAACTTTGATGAAATTGCTAAGAGAAGAGATCTGAGAAATTTAGCTTCAAAGAGCATAGCAAATAAAAGTCTATGTTTTAAGAAATTTATTAAACATACATTTAAGTACAATCACTTTAACTTACTTTGTTTCAGCTTATTTTATCCTTGTAGTATTTAGATGTAATTTTTATATTGTCTGTTCGTAGACAATTAGATGATTAGGTACATGACATTTGAAAGATAAACTACCTGTTTCTAACTTTATATTGTTGGATACTTTTCAATATATATTGTGATCATCTTGTCCTGAATACTTGTGGATTTGGGAATCTGGTCTTTTGGGTTTTAATAGATTCTTTAATTTCAATCATAACGTATCCATTCTTAATTTTGTTTGTTTGTTTGCTTGTGTATTTTTTAATAAACCATCTGTCTGCAGATATTGAACAAATTCCTTCTGTAATTATACCAGTTATAGTGACATATCTGTCATCCCAATATTTAGCATAGATCATGTAGGTGGAAAATACAAAGAGAATGCTTAAACAGAGAAACAGTGGAGCCAGGTTATTTATTTAAGTTCTGTTGTAGAATACTTTTGGTGTAAATGACATTTCTTTTCAAGTCTTAAATGTGTATTTCAAGAAGAAGCCTTGGTAGCCATACAGGAGTGGCAGCTGTTACATAACCCTCATCTTGACTTATCCTAAAGAATACTGGAAAAACAGTTATAGCTGGCCTCCATCACAGTCTGAGACAAACTGGGAATTGCAAGAAAATTGCAGTAAATGAATTTTCCATTATCTTCTCTCTTATAGTGTACCATTATATTAAATAATATGTTTGGGTGATGATAAGACTTAAAAGCACAAGCTAGCATTAACAACTCCTCTACTGTTCTCCTCCTAAAGAAAATCAGGTTGTCTTAAGTGATTAGTGGAGAAATGTTTATGACTTGAAATGCCTGTCTTAGCTGAAAGATGATGCTGTTCTTCTGCTCTACAAACATTAGTCTTGAATCAGTGAGACCTTGTCTTTCACTGCTCAGAGTTGAACCCAAATATTTTAGCTTAAACCACCAACTGTGATTTCAGTGACTGTTTATATTGGGCACTAGAAAAAAGAGAAGAAAAAGTGCCAGACAACACTTTGCAAGGCAGAGATAAAAATACCTTGTTTCCCATTCTATAGGAATGGTAATCTTCTAATTAGGGCTATTAAAAGTACATGAAGGACTATGTTACAACTGCAGGCATCCTGTTTCTGCCATGAACAATAATGGTTTCTTGGAAGCATATAAAAGCAGAGCAAGCATGGAGTGCTGATTGTCATGGATGTTTTCCTACACTGCAGTAACTGAGCATTTCGTGCAAGAAAGATTTAGAAATGCTCTGGTAATTTTTCCATTCATTTACTTTCGAGAAATGAGAACACTTTTTATAACCCTGAAACTCAGATGACTGTGTTTATCACCTTATCTGTATAGCTGGAAGTCTTAATTAATGCAATGGTTGTTCCTTTCCACTTACCTATATAAGTCTGCATCTAGAACTTTTTCTCTCAGTATTATGAAGTCTTCCAGCAATTTTCTCAGCCAAATCTTTCAGATTCTAAATTACTTGGGAGCAGGATGCTCTGTCAAATTTTTTTACCCATAATCTCAGATAATTTCAAAATGAACCCAAAGGTTCATTTAAAGCCCAAAGACTGCACCAAAGGTCTTTCTGTACCAAGACAAGTAGTTCTGTTCAATATTTGAATTATCTTCGAGTACAAATCTATTTTTTTGAATATGAAAAAAACCCCATTCCATAGATGTTTTATTGTGTTGTATCATATCATGTCTTAAATTACACTGATAGCACTTGGGGAGATTGGGCAAATGTGTCTCATTTACACAATTCTCAGAAAAGCCTGAATCTTTGCTGTACTGGTTTGTAACTACCAGTGCTGCTCGTTCTCTCTCACTGCTCTAATTACAATTTGTCTAGGCTATGCCAAAGTCAAGAGGAAAAACCTTATTTGACTAGTAGGAGTCGTAGAAGAAGCAGCATTTTTAGCTGGGATCATTCAGAGGACAGAGAACAGAGAAGAATTAAGGTACACATTAAGATTCTGTTGGCAAAATTTGAACTCTAGGTTTTGATAAACACTGTTTACTTAAAATATATTTGTGCTGTTTCGAACTGTATCAGTAATGATTCAAAAACTGAATTAATAAGGAAAAGAAGTGTATCATACACAATTTATTTCCAATTTTCATTCTGAGACTATTCATGTCAGTTGATCCTGCCATTCAAATTCCATTTAAATGTTGAGTGTAGTTTTATGACAGCTTTCATTGTCAGTTGAGCATCAGTGAATTGAATTAGGATCTTTGTCTATGTCATAGTGCATTTGGGAGACGATACCTTTTACAAATATGAATGTCTGTAAGCCTGATTCTGTTCCTTGAAAAGAAAAATTTTGTCTTTTTGAGCAGCAGACCTGCTGAAATTTTTTTGAAGCTTGATTTTTTCATTGAGTTCCTCTGGGTGAGTCAAATCACAGAAATTAAAGTAGGTAATAGCAACACTTTCAAGTATCTTTTTTTTTTTTTGAAGGTCTTTGAATTACTGAACCTACAAGAAAAATGCAGAGAAACGTGAACATCAGAGTCAGAGAATAAAGCAGTTAGTTTAACACTATGCTGAAACTTGCTAAACTAATTTGACAACCTAAAGCAGAAATACAGGACTGATGAGGTGTTGTGTAAGTAACAGCTTACTGCAAGGGAAGGCTTTTTACTTAGAATTCCACATGAAAATTGTGGCTCCCTCATATTCCCAGTTATAACAATACTGATATAATACCTTTGTGAATGCATCTGTCACTTCTCCAGCTCTTTAAGAAAAATTAGTATCTTCCTATTTAGACTACACCTTTTTTTTGAGTTCCTAATTTCTGTCATTTTTACTTTTCAGTAAGGATTCAAAAATTTACTCTTCTTTAGTAGTGAATTTATAATATAGATATTATAAATACATATGTTATTGATATTGACATAGAAAATAGGGGGCATAAGTCCCTACTATGAATAACTCGTAGTGATTTTCTTGGCTTACTCTAATTTTGTTTTTTTTCTTTATTTTATGCCAACATAGAATTTTTCTCTTCTACTGATGAGATGTTTGAAGGATTTCAAGATTGATAGATTTTCAAAGGAAATGTTTTTCTTTTCTGCTTTGGACTATCTCACTGTTTCTATTAAAAAAAAAAAAAATCTATTTTGATTTCAATTTTAGCAATATATGTTATTCTGCTTTGAAGTGCAGGTTGTCAAAGAGGAATAGTCCATATAAGTTTTATGAATTCTAGCTAGGAAAGTATTGATTTTGTAATAGCAGTTACTTTTATTAAGTCCTTCCCCATCAGATTATTGTGAATACTGGGTGAATCTGAGCATTCAGGGCTTGCTGGATATGCCAGTATTTCAGCCTAATAAATAAAAGTCATTCTCTTATGAGAGTTTTATTGCTGTACAAGGTGTAACAACAACAAACAAGCATTTCAGATCTGGAAGGGATGGGCTTGTAAGCTTTGTCACTCTTTTGTGTTTTACTGGCTGCTTTCCAAGGCTTTTTTGGTTTCTGTGCAAACAGCTGAAGTGTACCTCCACATGAATCCCGGTGGTTTCATTCCAGAGTTATGGATGCAGGGGTCAGCCTCATTTTTTCTCTGTAGTCTAACCATGCAATGGATTTCTAAGAACAAGTAAATGCAGCACAGAGAAAGAAAATGAAGGCTTCAGTTCTGCTGCAAGGAATTTCTCTCCACTAAATAAAGAAAGAAGAGATTAAAGAACTGAAAAAAAAGAAGTTTCTTTGCCATCTCATTGTCAATATTTTTAATTATTAAGGGATTAAGGTCCTTAAGTTTACCACAGAATGTGTGTTGCTTAGTTTAGTGATCAAAACAGGAGCATATTTATATGGGCAATATCACCCTGCTTCTTTTGGCATTCTCTAGATAATTAAAAAGGAATACACAAATGATGAGAGAGATTAGCAGAGGGGGAGATAAACATAATTTTTATTATTTAAGAGAGACAATCTAGAAACAATTTTATTTTTAACAAAATCTGGTTATTACCATTTGAATTTAGCCGTTTAGATAATTAAAGTCATGAGGTATTTACACAAGGTGAGTTTTGACATGGTTGTTTGATATATGTATGTCAGTGGGTTTGTTTGGTTTGTTTTGTTCTGTTAATAGAAAGGAAATCTGACATTCAAGGTAGGAATTGGTAGAGAAAAAGTTTTGAATACTAACATGAATTTATTTATTTTGGTGCTATAATTGGTACAACTTACATGTGTTGGCAAAATTTGGCCTTTGAAAAATATATTGTTTTTCAGGCCCTTTTTATGCTCTCCCTCTGAAGCAAAATGAGAATACTGATAGAATGTAAGAAAATAGTTGACTGCTTGAATGAATTTATATAATTAGTCAGTCCTAACAAGTGACATATTTTCATTTCTGTTAGTGCTGGAGGCTATCTTCCATTTCTAGAAGAAAAAAAAAAATTAAAGGAAGAATTGTTTAAATGAATGAATAGCCTTGGTGCAGAAATTTCCACGTATGATGTTGAATCACTAGAGAACACATCCAGTGGTGTTTGCATACTGATTCTCTGGTAAGCTAAGTGTGAATAATTGTGACTGCTGTTCAACCTTAATACCTGCACGAGGAAGCACATACCAAGGGATCATGACCAGCCATAAATACTTATGTGAGAATTATTTCATTAGCAGCTCCGAACATGGAGGGATGCTGTGAGGGATGTTGGTGGTAAGAGCAAGAAACATCCTGCTCTGTCGTGTGTCTACACGTTGGTTAGTGGCTAGTCTCCCACCTGGCTGGGTAGTTTGATCCTAAATTGTAAACAGAAAACATAAAGAAAGCTAGCACGGGCTGAATAAAGCGATTCTGTTGCACCCCAATGGGGTCCGTGCTTCAATCAGAAAAAGTTGGCAAACTCATTAGAATTTGTTCAACATGCACAGATTAACTTACAGCTGCAGCCACACTGATTGTCAGCTGGGAAAGATGTTGCTGTCAGTTTTGCAGCAAGGTCTAGCTAGCATCTTAACAGCTTACCTAAAAAAAGTAAAAATTAACATCTTACCTGGGAAAAACCAAGGAATGTTAAGATATTTAATCATATTCGTCTTGTCCTGTGCAGAGCTGAGGAAGCATTACAGCTAGAGTCACAATAGTTTACAAATTAGAGGTGGATTTACCCATGTCTGATCTTTTTGTCGCAAATTCAAAAAAAGATATGTGAATGTTGGAAACTGGTGCACTTTTATGATTTATGTAGGACAGCCTGGGAGACAGTGTAGGACAGGGCTGGTGGTCTGGATCTCAAAGGCCCAGAAGGCATCTCCCTTGACAGTGCAGTATGGCAAGAGGCTGAGAGAAGACTGAAAAATAGTAACATTTGCTACTGACTGCAACTTGTCCTTCTGTGTCTCAGTAGCTACTGTGGAGATTGAGTAGTGGGTAATTGTAAAGAATTGTTTTGCAAAAATTGTGATTAACAAAACCACACAGAAACTGTGTGCTGAAGCATCCTGTGCAATTATTCTAAGCTTTGCTTGTATGACTTGTTTATTAGAGTGAAGAATCCTGGGCATATTTCTGTGCCTATGTGAAATATTATTGAGGGGGGGTTTTTGGGGTTTTTTTTTAGTTGTTTGCTTTTGGTTTTGTTTTTTTTTTTAAAGAAAATTTCACACTTTGTCTTGAAAGGCTTGCCAGTCTATGGTGATCATTCATTTTCAATCTCCAGTATATTAGATCGACTGCCCCGCATTATATTGTTTTATTTTGCTGGAATATATTTCAGTAACACTTGTCTGACTTTTGTTCTCTCCGGACATTAATGAAAATGAGATGTGTAGCACATGAAAGCCGATCAGTACAAAAACTAAAAATAAATACAGTAACTCCTTCCACTCTTTCTCAAAATAACAGATGTAAAAAATAATCCGTACTGTTTTAATAGTTTTCTAAGAAAAAAATATGTAATTCTATATATTACTTGTATAGACTTTTTTTTTGCATATTTATGGAACTAACATCAATTCCTATCTGTTATCAGTAAATAACAGAACAACTAATGCTTATTTCTTTTTTTGAACTGGAGTAGTACTAGGTTTAGAATCCAAGAATGTGTTTTGAATAGAAAAACATTTTAAAATCATATTTAATACAATGCAGTCCATGCATGACAGATATTTTGTCACGGTAATGACGATTTTACAAAAATATCATGCATGAGACTTTTGTTCATGCTCAGGCTTCAATATATTTCTTGCTTCTTCTTTCCATTCAATCCTTTATTTTGTGATCTACACCAAGACAATATAGTTCAGTGCTGATTAAATAGCTCAAAATATTAAAAGAGATTTCATAACTCTTTTGGAAAGATACATTTTTTAAAAAAAAGCCTGTAATATCTATTTAATCAAGACTCTAGTGTAAAGCCTCAAACTGCAAATCAGGATGTCTTAGCTGGTTTTGTTCAGAAATATTTTGCTGTGCTATATTAATCAGAATATAGTATTTCAGTTTAATACAGGCTTTGATAGGTTTTTTCTTTGATATAGCAACACACTAAAGCATTTGAATTCACTTAATTGGTTTAAAGTTTAGTTGTGATTGTAAAATTACTGAATTAAATCTGCATATCCATAGTACCAATAGCTAAAGAAAAGATAGTATGTATTAGCAATTTGTACAATTATAATCCACATGTTTTGACCAAGAGTTTGACCTTTAATTGCATAAATCACAATAAGTACACAAAAATTATGGCAATTCTGTTTCTCTAAAAAGCTACATATTTTACAACCATGGTATTATTCTTTGCTTTTCCCCTCCTCTTCTCACCTTCGTCCAGTGATTTACTAGTGCTGGTTTAAGTACTTTTATCTAAATTTTTGATGTAGCTTCAAAAACTATCTGAAGAGCTAAAATGAGCTGTCCATGACTGCTTTTTCTCATGATGGTGATTTTCAGAACAGATCTGAAAGAACTAAAAAAAACCCAAAGTAGACAGTGAATTATATATATCAGTCTTTATTGCCATGAGGTATAAAAATTCACCTAGTTCTCACTCATCACACAAAAAGTTTTAAGTGTAAAAAGGATGTTAAGCATATAATAAGAATTGTGTAAAAATAGAATAAGGTCTTTCAGAAGCAGGCAAGGTTTCATCCTGTTGAAATATTTTGCTAGTACCACTCTTTTCAAATACTGTCATTACTATACAAACATTATGGAGGTATGAACAGCAAAATAGTCTCTTGGAGTGTGCAGCACATTTTGGCCATAAGGCTTAACTTTGAAAAATATATATATCTCGAAATAGAAGTCTCCTAGTTTCACACATGTGCTGCAGAATTATTTCTGACTTAAATCCAAGTGAAATACTAATCTGAGTCTGAAAACATTTCCTTCAGGTACATTGTGGCAGCAAGTTTTCAGGATTCTTTTAATTTAGAAATTGTTTTTTTTTCCCCACATTAATTCACTCAGAGGTTGATAGTTTTATTTCTACCCAGTAGTAAAGATTCACTGGAAAAATTTTAAGGTCCACATCATAAATCATGAAGATGAACACATACTATGACAAAGTCTTTCACTTTTCCCACTGAAAGGGTGTTGTGCTGAATAACAAACATTTCCTACCTACCATGGTAGCAGGTTGTTTGCTATTCCATGCCTTCCTTCCATTTTGTTACTGTACCCACCTGTTTGTTTTCTGCTTTCTTGACGAGACACTCCCAGTGCATTCTATTTCCAGAGAGAGAGATGGACTATTCCATGATCTAACCAACAATCACTAACTCATATTTTAATGTGGAAGACCATAATCAGCTTTCATGAGATTCCCTGTTTTTGTTTTCACAGACATTACTTCCATTTCTGCCACTTTCTGCCCATCACTGAATATGTAAAAGGATGCAAATATAATGCTGTTTGCCACTCTAAGTGTTTAGTTCTATAGAAGAGCAGGAAGATATTTCTTTATTGCTGATTTAGAATTCTACTTAATTTTTTCTTTGAAGTTATCACTTAAAAAAAATGTCATTTGTGCTATATATTTGGCAGCATTTGGGCATGAAAACTGTAACATTATTGCTCAAGTTTCACATCCTTGGAGTAATACTAATTTGTAATTACACTTCAGTAGATAAGGGGAATACAAACAAATGCCATCAAGAAATATTTTTATGGAGGCTTCAGAAGAACTTCAGTTTCTTTGGTGGCTAGAAATTGCAGAAGAATTTAAATGACAGCAGTTTTCAAAAAAATCAAATCGGTGTCAATCTTTTATTTTTGCTCTGGGAACATGTTTTTTGCCTCCAGAATTTTAAGACTGGTAACGCTTTGTTATCAAAAGCTGTCACTAGATTTGTGGCTCCCTACTGGCAGCTCAAAAAGAACCAAAATTTCATAGTTTATTTTTGCTTTTAGATAAAGTGCTTTGGTTTTCTGTTTTTTTTTTTCTTTTTGTTTTTTTTTTGTTGTTGTTGTTTTTGCTTTGTTTTGTTTGTCTGTTTGCTGTTTCTGTTTTGTATGCTTTGTTTTTGTAGTGACCTTTCCCTTCCTCCTAAATCTTTACACCTGAACTATTTGCTGCTATTTGCTACTATTTGCTAGAATGATACATTTCTCATAGAAGTTTAGCAAACCTAAATATTCTCCATAATTTTTAAAAATTTATTCACTTATTTACAGACCTTTAAAAATGTTCCAAATACTTTCCAGTGAAAAAGACTAAAATAAGTTAAAAATAGTGTTTTGACATTTTCCATAGTTCTTTTGACAATAAAATACATTCAATACATGTAGGGAAGTGAAATATTAAAATATTTGAACAATATCATCTCTCATAACGAGACAATTAATATGAGATAATGATATGACAATGAGATAATTTTCAAGGTAAAAAGACAAGTACCTGCAATAGATAAAAAAGAATAAGCATTATCTGTCTCAAATAAGCCATGCACCATTGCACTCATAGATGCTTTGTAGCAGTAATAAAGCTAAAATCCAGTTCTATATGGCACTAGTGGTTACATAAATCATTGGGCCTTCCTTAAAAATAATTTTCTCCTTAGTTCACAGATAACCTTCCAAAGTGTAAGTGAAGCAGAATTATATAGATTGAATTCAGCTTTATTAAACAATTCTGCATCGCCCTCTGAATACAACCAGGCAGTACCTTGAATAAAGAAAATATTTTTGGGAAATTTGTTTAGTCATTTAGAAAAACATTCACAAGGGGACCAAATAAAAATGGTGGAGATACTCCTTATTCTGGAAGCATTTTTCCCTCTTTCATTGTGCAAGTTTTGTACCTCATACTAATGTAAGATTATTGGAAAATACTTGTTGCTATCAAATTGTTTATCAGTTATTCTAGATTAGAAGATAATTGTGGTTCAGTATACCTAAGAATAAGAAATGCATATATATATTTGGTTCTTTGAATCCTCAATTTTCCCCTATAGTAGACTTCTATCTTTTTAAGTAGTGAGTACTCCAAGGGCCAGCTAGAATTCACTGTCATACAGAAAGCTCTGAATTTACTAATTCTGTGTTCCACTTATCTCTAGAGATGCTCAGAGAAACCAAACCAAGTCTTGGAACATGATGAGATGCTCAACATGGAGGAACAGTGTTTTAACTATAGTTGTTCTATGATGATGATGTAGCTGAAAATCAAACCAATCAAACAAGGAGGAAAAATGGGATTAAGTCATTAGTGTAAGGGCTAAGACTTTTCTAAGTTTCTGGTATGATACCTGCTCCATGACAGGGAGTTCTGGCAGGTATTTATTAAGACCTAATTTTTAATATGCTACACTTCCTGCTAGGAAAGAAACATCTTAGGCTTTGAAACTTGTGATGATTTTTGCTCTCTTGAAGTCTCTAAACTCTCTTAGCATTCTGTTTCAGCTTCTTGAAGCATCCAGTATTTATCTGAAAATGAAATATATATTTATCTGAAAATGAAATATATATTGCTTACCTGACAGACAGACAGTTTCATGCCCCAGTGAAGATTATATGCATGTGCTTTAATTATGGAAGAAGCACAAATTAGAGGGCTAAGTAAAACGTCTGTGTTGGATTTTGATGTATCTAGCCTGTGGAAGTTTGCTGGTGTGCAAAATGACTTTCTGGTGCCATTCTCCCTAATTTAGAGACAGAAAGAAAGAAAATATTATTGATTAAGCCTTTATTCCTTTAGTGATGAGCCTATGGAATGGCCTGACAAACAGGGCAAGTGAAGAGACAGTGAATTGCAATGAAGGGCTATGAATGGGCACCCATGCCCTTGAGAGGAGAAAAGGAATTTCTTATGGTTTTGCTCTAATGAAAATACACATGTACACCCCTCAGTGACACCAAAAACTCACGTGGTTAATGTAAAACATAGAAAATATTAAAAATTATATCGAGGTTAATATTAATGAATTTAATTCTCCTGAATGTTGGATTTCTTACAATAACTTTCTTTCTTGGCCTGAGTTTTAGGTAGGTCTCTGTTCTTCAGATGTACCAACACTTTCCAAATCTCTGAGAAGATGTATATGCAGTGGTGTTAAAACTGTGTATTTGTAAAGTTTTTCCTCAAAGGCATGCTGAGAAAAACCAGACAATATGAAGAAGGTTACTGCAGTCAGCTGGAGTATGAAGAAAAAAGCTTACTTACTTGAATTATTGAATACACTTCAGCCTTTAAATTATCTGTAGATAAGCTCATTACAAGATGCAAATCTTCCTAAAATGTCTGCTTAAAAGTTATTTCCAATATTACATTTCCAGTTCTGGTGCTGAACTGATCTGATCTGCACAGGTTTGGAAGACATGGACATCAGAAAGATGGTATTGGCAAACTATTCAATGTCAATTTAGACCTGACACTGATTGGAAAAAGTTCCTCTACTGTGATAATCAAATTAGGTTTATTTTGCTCTATAATTGCTGTAAACTGACATTACTCATGGCTGTTGTAATTTAAAATTATTAACATTTACATCATTCTCTCAACATCTTAATAATATTTTTAATTAAAGCAAGTGTTTTGTTAAATCACTTTCTGAACTTGTTAAGTTTTCAAAGCAGTAAAAACATAGCTACTTGGAAATACGTCATTCTAGTCCATGGTAGTATTTCATAAATTCATATAAACTAACTTTTACTTGAATCTCAGTTATATTCCCCAACATAATTAAAGTATTCTTAATGTGTATTCCAGGGAAAAAAAAAGTGGCATTCAATATGCTTAACTCTGTCCTAAGGATTTTTCCTGTGGGCTTGCCAACAAGAAAAAGAAATTAATTTTAGGAATTGAATCTTTATAAAATCATAAATCTTGCATTCATTTACCTATTTAAAATAATATAATGTTTTTATAGCTTCACTAACTGAATGTAAATACACTTTTTTCCGATTATTTTTTATCAGAGACCTCTGCTTTAACCAGGAGACAGAGTGAGATTTTCTTGAAACTAACTGTGTACCAAACCTTCTGTTGAGGGAAGCAGAATTCTTTACAAATAAGGATTTTCCACTGGTAGCTGTGCCAGAAGGATCCATGAGGTTTAAATATAGAAACTACCGATGACAGCAGAGTTGTTTCTGTTTTTGCTCTGGTGGCTGGAGGTGTACTGCTCTGTGGAGGGGAGGAGACAAACCAGGACTTTGCAGGTCAGGGTTTGGGGAAGGGGCTCCACAGAAAGTGGAGGGATGATGTGCTCTAACCATCCCAGGTGCTCTAGAGTCAGTTTTCCAGGAGAGGTGGTGCTGTGCAAGCCTGGCGCCGTGGTTGCTCCAGCCCCAGGGGCACTGATGGATGGCAGGTATGCTGGCAGAGAGTTTGTTGGCATCTCCTGTTCTTCTATGACTCCAGACCTTCTTGCAAACGTTGAACAGCTTTTTATAATTTCTTATGCTGGTTTCAGCTGACGTAGAGCTGATTTTGTTCACAGTGGATGCTGCCAGGCTGTGTTTTAATTTGAGCTGGATGCAGGGTTGAAAATATAGGGATGTTTTTGTTAGTGCTTAGCAGGGCTTGCACAGAGCCAAGGCCTTTTCTGCTTTTTATACACTTGTCATGCTGGTGGGGAAGTTAGGGGGTGCGTGGGGGGCTGCACAAAACCAAACCCTATATTTACATTTAAGATCGCTGCTTTTTTTGTTATCTTTCAAATCAACAGACTGAAATCCAAAACTCGTATCAGCAACAGAGCGTTTTCTAGGTGTTGCTACAAATCCCTGTAATTAGAAATTATTATGAAAAAAGTTATTACTGGGATTTTTTTTCATGTTGTTTTTTTACTGTAATGTGTTGGTGGGATGGTTTCTACAGAGTAGTGGTGGAATGTAGGAACTCTGTAGGTCAGAGTGTTTGTCAGGGTTTAAAATCCACAACCCACCCTGATTTATACAGCTTGCTGCAACCAATGTTCTATTGCCTTGACTTGAGGAATAGACTGGTACTTGGACACATTGTGTCTGTCACATATCTTCCAGGAAATTACTGATTACTTCTTTCCCAGCATGAGAAAAAAAGCATGTATTTAAGCCTACAAAATAAGCCAAAATAGAATTTCTGTTTTCTGGTCATCCTTAGTTACTATAATGCTGAAGCCTGTAAAAGCTTATCATCTACACTTTGTGCTGCACCTAGCAGCCCTAATTTTCAATTAAAAAAAACTGTTCTTGTCAAGCTCTGAAAAAACCCTAGGAAAAATTCTTAGCCAAATATCCTATTATTCCATGATTCCCTAGCCCGACTGGAGAAAATTTCTGTTCTTCTGTGATAGTACACTCAACTTTTTTACTGAAGGCGTTGGGAAGATTTTCTGTAGGAAAATATATTAGGCAGGAATATCTTTTGTGTTCAGCACTCTAAAAAGTTGTACTCTGCCTCAGTTTCAAAATTCAAACTTTGTTGCATAAAGTACATCCGTCATCTTCCTGTTCAGAAATATAGAGGGATGTAATTTTGTATAATTAAATGAGGCATACTAATGTAGAAAAGGTCATTATCATATTATAAGAATGCTCATGCTGACACTGTAACAAAACTCATATAATCTAAGATTTCAATTTATCAAAATTCTGAAATTTTTGCACAAAATACAACTGTGATCTCAGTCTTGCAGTAATTTGTGTCAGAAATATTTATAAGCAGAAGACAAGTAGAGATGAAGAAAAACAGGTGGTAAAACACCACAATAAAAATATGTATTGTTAGTTTCTCATCATAGGAGGCAAAACTTTTTTGTGTTTGTTAGTAGTTTAGGGGAGAGAGAAGGAAAAGTTTAGATACGCTTCACCATGTAATGATTATGCAAAATGCAAAACCTTATAATAACTTTCTCTAGATGTATTCCATGGTTTTTTTCCCTACTTTTTCTCACCGTGGTAAATATTTCTAGTCTTGGGGAGACTTCTTCAGTTCCTACATGGAACAGGTTGCCAGTATTTCACTAGATTCACATTCTTCACAGAATTTTAATTATATATTTCTGAATTAAGCTTCATTATTGAAATATATCTTATACTGTAGGAACAGAAGGCTGGGATCCAAGAATTCATATTCAAATTTTTTTCATATAAATTCTGCAAAAGTTTTGATTGTGCAAAAATTGCAGAATTATGCCCTGTTGGGTGAAAAGAGGAAATTCAAAGTATATAGAGCTTTACCATTGGCTAGGCAGTTTTCAGCCTCTCACTGCTATTTTATGCTGTTGAGTGATGCATTCTCTTTCTTTCTGCCTGTTGGTGTGTGTTGGGCAGCTGTTTTGCCCACTGTCTACAAATTGATACTTAAGTGTCTGCTGGAGAGATATAAATATTCAGAGAAGTACTCTGGTCAATAAAATATCTGTGTTCTGTATTTGCATAAATGCTTTTCAGTAGTACACTCATAGATGGTTGTTTCATTCAAAGCCGAAAAGATTTTTATAGCCCTCATTAATTTTATAACCAAAATTATATCTTGCAGGATGTCAGTCTCTTTTTCATAAATCTATCAGATTACATCTTTGGGGAGCTAAATAATTGAAGGAAACATGCATGATCAAAATGAAAGCGATAGGAAAAATGTAACATTTTTATTACATATGAAATCACATTTTAAAAACACTCATTTAAAAAGTTGATGGGTTCGCACCATTTTTCAACCTGTCTTCAGGGCAAGCAGCAAAATTTGGCTTTCAAAGAGTGTGCTGTATTGTGATATTCTCTGAGAATATTTATGGTGTTGTTTTCAGCCTGTCCTTATTAGAAAGCTTAACACGTTTCCTCAGCCTTCAGGACACACAGAAATTAAGCAAAGGTCAGTATTCATTTTACACGTAGGTATGTGACAGTTTCCAATTATACTATCAGTCGAAGATAAAAAATCCACAAAATTAATTAATGTGCCACATTAGGGGAAACGTCAAGATAAAACATTGCCTGGTACTCTGCAAGCTTGGAAACTCCTTAGTTGCTATGGTAAATAACATTTAATTTTTTAAAAAAACTTTATAGCTGTTTACAGGAACTGTTACAAGAGAAACAGTTTGGGCAGTTATTGGATGTTTTAATTAAATCCAGAGTGTAATGCATTATTTTTTTCATTTTTCCTGAAGTAGGAACATGAAAAAAAAAAGGCAGTATATTGTTCTTTATGAAATATCTTGCCCCCCTGCCCCCAATTAATCTTTTTCTTAAAGTTGTAGAATTTGCAATGAATATTCTAAAGAAGTTCATCAATGAACAAATCAGGTACAGAATCTTATTTTTCTCCTATTAATTTACATCATTTTCATCAGCAGTTAAAGCCTTTGGTAATGCTTCTCTTTTAAACCCTTTCAAATGTCTGAGTGACAAATGACTGCTTTCCAGCAGAAGGAAAAATAATAACAACAAAGAAATGTTTTTTCTTGTAGTTATGCACAAATCCTGAAAGGATATCACAAAATATGCAAAAAGAACTCAAAACAAAAACTTTAAGAATTGCTTCCAAGGGTCTCAGTGCGATAATGCTTTGTTCCAGAATTTAATCCTTTCTGAGATAATTCTGTTGTAATTAGCTTTAAGATCATATCTCAATATAAAAGCAAGCTTTTTGCATAGTGATGACTGTCTAGAACCCTTATAGTGAACATGAGCTTGAACCTAAGATTATGGGAAATAAAAACTCTGTCGATGTGAATTACACGAGTAATTATTCTCAAATTCTGTTCTTAATCTTACTAGAAATATCCATGGAAATGTTCTGGATTTCAAAATCTCTCTCTCAATGTCGTTTACTGTTTAATAAGACTCCTTTTTCTCCCTGAACACAGGATCTGTGAAGTCATTTTGCATATGACATGGATCAGCAGTCTATGCTCATTCAGCTCTCAGTCAAGCTGAACATATTTCCACCGAAAAGTTTTGAATTGTCTCAGGGAAACAATTGTGTTTTATAAGGACACATTTTTATTTGTGGTGAAAAATCTTATAGGACTTTCTTTTGTGAAAGGCTGCTATCCTGGGGTGGCTTTATGATGCTGTGTCCCCTGTTGTCAGCTTTACGCCCAGATTCGGGTCCGGCTGCTTTAAGCTGGGCTTGTGGGGAGCGGGCAAGCCTGGGGTCTGTGTTCAGAAAGGTGCTCTGCCGCTCTCTCTCCGCTCGTGATCGGCAGAGAGGGAGGGAACACACGCTGTGCTTCTTCTTTGTCAGCTGAGGCAAGTTCCTGGGACTGCGTGCAGCTTCCCCGGCGATTCCCGTGGCTTCTGGAGCTGCTCAGCCCTGCTCCGGTCCGAAAAACCAGACCGTCACCCGGAATGCCGCGCCGGGGAGGCTACAGGGACGCCGCATCCCGGCCCCGGGCCTCGGGAGAAGCCGAGCAGGACTCTAACACACACCAGCCTTCTCCACAGCGAGAAGGTTTCAATATCCAACATTATTCATTCTTTTTCGCGTGCCTGCGTGCACTCTGCTTGTTAAATAAACGGGTTAATAAACACTTCCTGTGGGAAATGGAAAAGCAGAAACTTCCTTAGACACTAATGGGTTTGATTTACAGCCTTCGAAGGAGCCCAGGTTAATGAAGTGATAAAGGTATACAAACATTGAACGAGAAAATTATAAGCTTGTGTTTCTATAGCTGTAGGTAA
This sequence comes from Promerops cafer, assembly GCA_013398275.1. Taxonomy (NCBI): domain Eukaryota; kingdom Metazoa; phylum Chordata; class Aves; order Passeriformes; family Nectariniidae; genus Promerops; species Promerops cafer. The sequence continues at coordinate 46,425 of VZSE01003658.1, read as the reverse complement.
GAGTGTGCCTTAAATAAAAAAGAAGCTATATTAAGTGAGATAATACAGAGCTTTTAAGTGTAGTAATAGTGATAGTATAGTGATAGTGGTTCTATAGTCTAAGTTAAGAATCTAAATGTTGTAATAGAAATACATGTATACGTGACCTATCAAGCTATTGGAAGACAGACACAATGCAGCAGAAAAGTGAGAAGCTAACAGGTTAAAAAGTTAAAATAAGCTCCGTGTCAATTGTCTATTGGACCAGGAAGTTATATATTGCTGTGTAACCTGGAAGCTCGTGACTATCTTCTCAGCTATGGCCGACTTACTATTCTGAATCTCATGACCTTCTAAGACTGCTGTTAATCTAAAGTATTTCTGAGTAATAAATCGTCTGATAGCCCAGATAGTCCCATCTCTTCATTTAATGCATCCATAACTTTCCTCCAAGATTTTCCTTTCGTTTCATGGGGGAGGGTGTGACAAAACTTGCCTTCTTCAGAGGAGACACCCCTTTCAGGACTTTTCCTCTTAACTTGTCTCAAACCAAGACAGCTGCATTCACATTATTTTTTGACATACTAATAAATATCTGCTTTGTCTCTCATTTACTTTTTTTGGTTGTTAAATAGGCATTTCTGAATAATGATATGGTAAACACTTCCTGCTGTGGTAAATGTTGTAAGCTGAGCAGGATCAGAAAATGATGCTGTTAATTGTATTGGTATTGCAAATAATAATTCATCACTAAGAATGACTTATTTAATGACTGTTACCTGAAGTTACTGCTGCTGGGGATATGACTTTCATGAGAAGAACTTCTGCTTTTTATGTTTTGGCCATATAAGCAAGTGCTGCCTTCTAGTATTGGGGACAATCCAGAGGAGTTGTACTGATATCAGTGGGATGCAGATAATCAAAAGTATATTAAAGAAAAATTAATTCTCTGGAACTACACAGCAAATCCAACCTAGATGATCATCATGCCACCTCTCCTCCCATGCAGCCAATCCCTTCGTTTTTTGTGGTTGTTCTGTGTTTAGTTCAGACCATGTGTATTCTTCTTTTCCAGGAGAAGAACACACACACAAATACAGGAACACAAGATTTTCAAGTGGACAGCCTGTCCCTCCTCTTGCATTGCTGATTTATATTCCTTAGGATATTACAGGTTTCTTTTCCACCTCTATTTTGGAAAAAATAATTCAAGTATATCAATTAATATTCCAGTTCTACTCCACTGTATTTTTCTTAACATGTTACATAAAAAGTCATGTGTGGATAAACAAACCAAAATTCGTATCTTCTCAAGAAAGGCATAGTATTTTACAAATTAATTAAATGAACACAAACATGCTTTAAAATTTCAGAATATCAAGAAGAAATTCTTTCTGGAAATTTTACTTTCTATCAAAACCATGATTTCTGAATTTATCTCTGAAAATTCTGATCAATTTTGTTTTCAAAGGATTAGTTTTAAAACTTACTGGGCAATCTAAAAGTTAAAAATTCTACAGTTAAAAATCTAAAAGTCTACAAATTCTACAGAACGTCAAACTTTCTTCCTAAGAGAAGACATGTTCCTCCTTCCTGGTAATTCCTGGCAAAATAATTTAATGGCATTTGTTGTGTGTGCTTAGCTCCAGGCTAGCAACCAATACCTGCCAACATTAGAAACGTTATATGCTCAATTACAGGAAGCTGCAAGGAGAACAGATTACCTGTGAATAGAAAACTTGGATATTCTCATACTGGCAGCTAGAAAAGCCTTGTTCACTTGTCTTTGGATATACCAGTTTCCTTTATTTTACCAAGTACTCAATTTTCACAAAGACTCGCTGTTTTAACATGAGACTCAGAAAGAAAATCTTCTTTTTTCTTACTGAAACATAAGCTTGATCTTTGCATCTTTGTTAGAACCATGCTACAACATGACAAATTGCAGTGACATAAAATGGTGCTCTTTTTTTTTTTTTCTTACACTATAAGGCTAAAGAGGTCTTTTTTGTTGCATTGAAAAAATCCCAAACCATCCTCTATCATTATTCTTTCTAGTTCACGGGTATCTTTTAAAAATCTAATAATATTTTCATGTTAAGAAAGCCCCAGAACAACAACTCTAGGGATATAGATTGACACCTTTATTTAGTAACATTAATCCTGGAAAAAAATCTTGATTTAGAACTTATACTTGATATATTATGGAAGAGGAACATTACCTAGGGGAGTTTTACACTTCAAAAAATTGATGACTACATTTTGACTTTCACTGATCTTTGACAGAAACACTCAAGGGCCATGGGGAAACTGATCTACTTATTACTCATGATGAACACCGCTCCTCTGAATTCCAAAATTGTGTGTGTGCTGGTAGAGTCCATATCCTACCAATATGAAGTAAAAAGTAGTTTATCTCACTGTCTCACATTAAAACAAAGAGCCAGGAAACACCTGTACTGTAATGACTCTGATGAATTGGAGAACTGTAGGCATATAAAACATTCTTCCCCCCTACAGCTGGAGTAAGATCCCACTAAGACAATTACTGGCATTTAGTTTGCTGCCTTAAAAATATATGAGCCCGTAGGCAGAGATGGAAAAATGTTTGAAACTGGATTCTGAAAGATTCTTGTTGTCAAGTGATAATGGATTGTTTATCCTTCAAACCCATTTATGCCCGATAAAATTTATAGATTTATTATGTATTCCATCTCAAACAATCTCACAGAAACCTGCAACCCCGTTACTTCTTTAGCAATTAATTATTGTTGATTTGGGCCAGACTTGTGTTTCCTGGTTTGTGTAACAGGATTCGAGTTCTTGAGGGGTAAAGACAAGTATGTTCCCTAGGGTTTCATGCTTTAGTTCTCTGAGTTGGCCTTTGATTCTTTCCAAGATTTAGCTTTATTTCAGAGGGAAGAGTGCTAAAAAATATACATAAGTCTTTCTACTAATCTTCTCCAGAATATATTTCTAGTTTTGTTGCTGTGCGAAGAGGTATCTCGGTGAAAAAAACCTCATGAAAAGTAATTCAAAGTCATGTCAGTGGATTTTACCCTAGGGAAATTAAATGTCCCTGGAGAATTGTTCCTTAAAACTAATGCCACAAGTGTGCCCTGCTCTTACTAAGTGCACTTGGGCAGTTTCATGGATCATGGTCACGTTTCACTTGCTGGTGTAGACATTAAAACCAACAAATTTTCTTCCTGCCTGTAACTGCTTACTCCGTAAAAATTCTGTGAAAGGTAAGTTTCTTCAAAACCTGTTTTTGTAGCTGCAATTATCTTTGACACTGGAGAAATTATGGGTGACCAATTACATGAAAGATAAGCTTTACATTCTCCAGATTTTTGTTTCCAAACCACAAAGCATCAGTAAACTGCGAGAGTAACTAAGGACCAGAACCAAGCAGAGCATGTTAGAAGTTTCGTGTTATGTATAGGAGCCATGCATGACTAGTCTAAGGGAAATGTCTTCTAGGGCCTCAAAATACAGGCTTGTGCTTTCAGGGAGTGAGGGAAAATATCAAAAAACTAAATAACTTAGAAGGCAAAGACTAATTTTCAAAAATAATTTTCATCCAGAAACACCAAGATGACAGACTATGTACATAAAATGGGATGACTATTTGTCTTTGAATTTAGAAGCAGACATGTTTCTAACTTTTTTTTTATGCTACTTATATGCCCCTTTGGGTTTTAAGAAAACACCACAAATCTAGCCATGTATAATTTTTAAAAATGTTTAGATTCATAATAGCTTTAGATGTCTTTATGTGTTAGTGTTCGAGTCCGTTTCCTGTCATGGAAATTAACTTCTACAGTTACTATTGCTTCATGCCTGTGTGCTTATGAATCAGCAGTATTAATTCCCATTAAAAAAAGGAGAGTGTTCAAGGGAGAAAAACATGTGGGGAAGGAGAGATTTCTATATTGTAGGAGTCAGTCATAAGTTATTCATCAGTTCTAATATCTAAAATCAAAGATGAAGTTCATAATTCACAAAAAATTCCATACCAGATGGAATATGCTAACTAAAGACATTCCTTGAGCAGGAAAAACATAAAATTATAAACATCAAAACCTGTGAGCACTTTAGTGTAACGAGATGTTAAAACAGGAGAGGAAGGTCTGTGGGATCATGTAGGATAAGGTTAAACTTAGTCTGTTCTGAAAAGATGAAACACACCAACAGTGTAAATCACACAACACAATGAGGGAAGCAAGGAAGGGTAAATGTTCTGAGAATGCTCAGCACTTTGGAAGACCTTAAGGTTTAGATAGCTGGGATTTAATATCCTCTCTGGGCTATAGGTTGTTTGTGAGGTGATACAATGTGAATTTTTCTACCTACCTTTGACGGAAAAATGGAAATGAGAGGAGCAAATTGCATTTTGTCTTTCTCATCCATAGAGCCCACATTATTTTTATTGTGGGCTTCCTCTGATTTCTTTCTTTTATTTCTCCAGCTGTCATATTCAGAACAGGTTTTTTTTGTACATTCTTAGTTTTAACCAAAATTCTCAAGCCATGAGAAGGAAACATAGAATGTTCATATACAACAATTTACTCTGAAGTTTTTCTTTTATCTCTAACTTCATCTAGCATATATCTCTGTCTATATTTATTTCCTGTCACCTGTGAGAAGGATATGCATGAGGTATAGAAATCAACACAATCAGGAAGAGAAAGAAACTTACCCTCTCATGAATTGTTTTGTCCTGACAGGGGAGGAGATTATATTATAGCAAGGACTGTAGTACTTAGTAGTAATAAATACTTAGAAGATCTAGTAAATTGATAAGAGAAGAAAACATTCAATGAAAATCTATACTGATATTTTCTAACTTCAGAATACTTTTCAAGTATTTGAAGGATAAAAGGAATATTAATAGTAGCATAGTAGCTGAGAGTGGACTGAAGTGATTAGAAAGGGTGCCAACAGCACACATTTAATAGGTATAATTTGAGAGAAAGAGTGGTAATTTTCTTACGGTGATGAATAAACTTCCCATTTTCAGAGAAAACAAGAAGGTGAATACTACTTAACTGCAAATCTGTTTAGAAGTCCACTGGTGGGATCCTTTAATAATTGGACCCAAAAAACAAGGTAAAATTTAATAAAGCCAAATGTGAAATATTTTGAAGTTCCACATGGTTTGGGATGTGTTTTGGGAAGCTGTGAATTTGACAGAGACTTATCCATCATAGACAATTTAGCAGATAGAAGCTGTCAATGTATATGTTGTATCTTAAATGCTATCCTAGCAGACCTGCTACTTTAGGGCTGTGTCCAGAACAAGTAAATCAAAAGCAATTAAAACAAAATTCTAAAATCATGTCGGCACTCCTAATGATGCTGATTCACTCCTAATATGCTTGTAAAACAGAATGGTTGAGGTTGGAATGAACCTCTGGAGGGCATCTTGTCCTGGTTTAATGCTCTGCTCAGCTGCTTTTGTTATGGCCACCTTCAGGTGGGTTTTGAAACCCTTCAGTGATGCAAAATGCACAGCCTCTCTGGGCAATCCGTGCCTGTGTTCTTCACCCTCACAGAGGGAGGGTGTGTCACAATGTTCAGCAGGAGCCTCCCATATTTCAGTGTGTGCCAACCACCCTCTGGGTGAAGAATGCTTTCCTCATACCTACCCTAAATCTCCTGATACAACTTCAGCTAAACTCCTTCGTTTATCTGTCAAAATTTTATTAGTCACCGAATGCCTTTATTACATTTATTTGCAATTATTTAGCATGCAACAGTAGAGATTTCACTTCCTAGCCCCCGATCACGGTTCTGAGTCCAGTCAAGGTCAATGGTGTCTTTCTTGATGTGTCAGTGTCAGCAGTGGGTGTTTTACTGCTTTAAATAATGCCACCTAAAAAGTTAATAAAGCAGATGTCTGCAGTCTGGGTGGCAGAGGCGGTGATGGGTGGCATTGTGATCTTAAGAGTGTAAATGTAAAGCAAGATTTGGCATGAAAAATTTTATCCAAAGTTTTGATTTGGAAGACATGCTCCTAATATCTCTGTGAGGAAGCTTTCCAGACAGCTTTTCTTAGCTATCAGGACTATTATTTTTAATCATCATGTACATTGACAGTCGGGATATTGCTGTTTTCTCTTTTCCTAAGAACAATTAACAAATCTTTGCACCTGAGCAATTTTTGGATATGGAAATATAGTAAGACTGGGAAGTAAGTACTGGCCAAAGGGAAATGAGAAGTGAAGAAATTTGAAGCTGTAAGTGGACAGCAGAGCAAATTAAAATTAAAGTAGCTTAGAATGACTTTGGGATCACAGCATTCAGCATAGAGAAGTCATAAATAGGTTTATTCTCAGCAAACATTAGTGAATCTTAGTAACAGAGAAGGAGCAAACTGAAGGAAAATGGGACACTCAGCCCATTCCTGCACTTTCCCACGTGGCAGATGATGCAGCTCCCACCTATGGGCAACTGCAACAAGCATTAGCATTAGTTATTGCTAGGATTAGAGGTCAGGCTTAGAGACTGAGGGATGAGTTTAGGGTTATTGTTAGGCTATGGTAAGCATTAAGGGTTTGTGTTCCAAAAACAGATCCAATAAAAAAATCCCAAGTAAACGATGTGATCACTGCATAATCTTAATACTTCTGGTGGTGTAGGATTCTTTGGTCACTAAAACATAGAAACTGACCCTAGACTAAATTATGAACTTAACCCTACACAGATATGCATACATGCATACTGCCTCATGAGGGGGAGGAAGAGAGAGACCAGGTCTTTAAAAGCTGCAGTGGCATATAGATATATACAGCATCACATAAGATTATTAATATTAGTAATATCTGGTGTTTATTTTCCTGGTGATGAGAATTTCTATGGACTAAGTATAATGCAGATTGTGAAGAAATTGTTCCTTCTGCACAACTAGGGAACAGATTTGCTCCTGCACTCTTGGGCACATATTTCAGCCTACTTGTGCTGTAGATAGAGAAAATAGTCAGCTTCCTCTGACTTGGAGGGTTGGATACCCTGAATAATTTTAGCTTGAGATGATTAACCATGCAAAACAGTGTTATTAAATACAGAAAAATACACTCCACAGTACCTAGTCTGAATATAATCATCTTCTGAATCAGAATGCTCTGAATACTCATGTTCTGAGGACCAAATGTTGAAGTGCATGAGCTTAATAAGATGTATCTCATTATTCTAGGACAGTTTTGTCAATGAGTTGTTTACCTAAATGTGTTTATTCCTTCTAGTAAGATGAAACGAAATATGCCATATCCTTGGGAATAATTATTACCTCTAGTCCATGAAATAAAACTGGAGTGTTTCAGTATCTCAACATCTCTGTAGATACTGTAAATCCATTTTCATAAGAACTGGCTGAATCAATTGCCTGCCTGGGTGGAAACAAAAGAAACCCCTCCTCAACCAAAATCTACATCACAGCAAAAGTTTTAGCAACAGTATGTAAATTATGCCATGTTTCAGAATTTGGTCAAACAAAGAAAAATATTAATTTAATTTAGTCTTATGTGACAAAACATTTTGTTCTGTTCAAATTGTGTCTTAAATGTATTTCCCACTTTTTTTCCCATTTGAATCTTTGTAGATTTTCAATCTTTCTAGCTTTTTTCCAGATAAAACATATTTAACTTGTCAAATAAACATTTGAAAACCAAGAGATTTCTTGTAGAATGTTTGCCACAAGTAAGTGTATGAAAATAGAATAGTTTTCTATTTTTCAACAAAAATAATGTCGTATTTCAGATAGGATAGCCTTCTTCCTCTAGGCAATTCAGTGAAATTTGTAGAGTTGCCATAAATATAATTTTTTTCTGAAACATTAAATGACAATATAAAGCTATCTTTTTTCAGTTAATTGGCATTTTACGTCTTTGGTTTTTTTAATTTCTAGTATAGTTGAGAATTTTGAAATAAATGCAAGAGTTACAACCACAATAAGTCCATAATTTACTATTACTATCTTTTTGCATATTCTTCAGCTTCACAGTGGATTTTTTTGCCCTAGTCATTAATGATATTATACAAAAAATGCTGACATACAAAAGTATATATTTAGATTGCTTTTATACTTAAAATAGTTTCACCTATAAAATGAGAGAAGGAAATGCCCTGGTTTGCATCAACCTTTCAAAAAAATTTTTGGAAGAGTTTTCAATTTTAAGTCTTATACCGATGTGAGTAAAATAGTTAAAACTAAATAACATATCTATAAAACAATTAAATTTGAACTATTTTTCATAGCTGAAACCAGTTCATGTTTGTTTTCCTGTTATAGCCAAGTGGTGGGTTGACATCACCAGGGCAGCAGGGGCCCATCAAGCAACTTTATCACTGCTCAAATCAACAGGGGGAGGAAAATAAAATGAAAGGCTCATGTGGGTCAAGATAAGGACAGGGAGAGATCCACTCCCCAGTTAGTGTCATGAGTAAAACAGACCCAACTTTGAGAAATGGATTTCATTCATTACCAATAAGCACAGAGTAGGATAATGAGAAACACGAAGAATTCTTAAAACAACATCTCTCCACCCTGTCCTTCTTCCTGGGTTCAGTTTTACTCTGGGTTTTCCCACCTCCTCTACCTTAAGGTATGCGGGGAGAAAGGGAATGGGGCTTGTGGTCTGTTCATCACACACCATCTCTGCTGCTCCTCCCTTCTCACTCTCCTCCTGCCCTGCTGTGGAGTCCCAGCAGGCTGCATGTCTTCACAAACTGCTCCAGCATGTGTCCACTCCACGGGGTCAATGCAGTCCTTTGGGAATGCATTGCTCCAGCAAGTGCTCCTCATGGGGTCACATGTGCTGCCAGCAAACCTGCTCCAGCAGGATTCCTCTCTCCACATGTTCTCCCAGGAGCCTGCTCTGGAATGGATTTCCCACGGGGTCACAGCTTCCTTTGGTCACATCCACCTGCCCCCGTGGCAGTTCTCCCCAGTCTGAAGGTGGATCTCTGCTCCCGTGGGGACCTCCATGGTTCACCAAGGGCTGCACCAGAGCCTGCAGGGGAATCTCAGCTCTGGCACCTGAAGCTTCTCCTCCCCCTCCTTCTTCACCGACCTGGGTGTCTGCAGAATTGCTTCTCTCACAGGTTCTTGCTCCTCTCCCAGCTGCTGCTGTGCAGCAATTATTTCCCTTCTTAAATATGTTGTTACAGGTGTGCTGCCAGCACTGCTGATGGGCTCAGCTTTGGTCAGCAGTGGGTCCATCTGACATTGGCTCTGTCAGACACGAGGCAAGCTTCTGGCAGCTTTCCAGAGAAGCCACTCCTGAACCTCCTCTCCAAAAACCAAAACCTTGCAAGCACAGCACCATCCACCAAACCAAAGGCATGTTATTTCTACAGCTCTGATTCTTACCAGACTTTAAATTCAGCTAAAGGACGTGATTTCAATGTCACCTTCTGAATAAGCCTCTAAAACACAGGAAATACTTGTTTCTTTCAAAAGCTGTACATGAATTATGCTTTACTGGCAAGGGCTTGTTTCAGATATTTAAGGCCACTCCCAGCCCCGGAAAAACTTGCAGGGTCCCTTTGAAGTCAACTCAAGCTAAAGCAGAATTAATTTGTTAAATAATTCAGCCTTGAGAACTTGTCAGCTGAAGTGCCTTTGGTGCCCAACAGTGCACACAGAGCTATGATACTGTCCCTGAATAGTTCATATCCATGAAGGCAGAACAAACAACTCAACATTTTAATCAGTTTTAGTCCTCAGCTCTGACAATTACAAAATGTTATAACCTTGAATTAGACCCTAGCTTTGCCAGCCTCAGTCAAGGATAAAGATACATTCTCACTTTGGTTATCAAAACAGGAATAATGCATTTTGTCAGAAAAAACCACACCCCCCCACTTAAAATGAAACAAAACCCAACCAAACAAAAGACAAATAACCCCCTCTTTCTTTTGTCTCTGATTTCAAAGAATGCTTCCTTCCAATGAATTGAAAGAACAATCAAAGACCTATTTGGTTTTGGTATTTTAGTCTAGACATTTCTAAGTGCATTAAGAATATGGAGGATGAAAATAAGGCTATGTGAACATGAGGAGATATATGTGATACATCAGTGACACAACGGGCTGTCACTCTAAACAACTCTAAAAATAAGATTCATACTGATGTAAATTACAGATGTGATTATTGGCATTTTTCTTTCAGCCCTCCTCTTCTGTTACCAAAAAAGGGTACAGATTTGTATTTTTTCCATTCCGCTTTGATATCAAAATTTCTTCTCTAATAAGAACAGTTACCTCTAATCTCCACTTCCTCAGCCTTTTATACGCCACCCACCTCTGTACCTGTGAGCAAATGTGTTATTTTAATATTTTATATAATATATAATTATTGGTTTTAAACCTTTATCTTTATTCAGTTTTAAATTTCTTGTGTATTCTTCTGTCTACCAAATTTATCTTGTAGTACAAGCTGTTCTCTCCACATGGCTCCCACAGAGGCATGAGGTATCTTGAGAGTGGAGGGAGAAGAGGTAGGGAAATGGGAGGAAGTGCACAGAAGAGATCTTTATCTCTGCTCTGAGACAGATCTGCTTTTCTTCACTGCTGAAGTGTGTCAGTGGTTTCTTTCCCCTCTTTCAAAGTATACCACACAGTTTGAGAACCTCTTGTAGAAAGCCAAGGTTTAATTATGCCTATATTTATCTTGCCACATTTGCACATAGACAGAAGCTGCCATTTCATAAAAGCAAGTGCTGGCACGCAGAAGAAGAAACAAAAGAGAGCTCCAAATGCACAGAGAATCTACCAAATGTCTACATCAAGCTGTACTGTGTTAAAGCCAGTGTGCTATCTTACCATATTGCAGTTTTAACTCAATGAACTATTAAGCGTTAGAAACCCATTTATCCCAAAATCAAACAAGTATTTGTACTGGTGTCATTAAAATTGTTTTGATCAGCATATTGAGGTCATATTCTTCATTTGGTTTTAAAAGGGCCTAAGATTTTCAAAACCTGCAAGCCCGAACTCTGGAGTAATTTTGGAAGTAGGAACAGTTATTGACCAGTCAAAGCACCTATTTTTTATATAATCACCTAGCAGTCTAGTGAAAGCAAGGAGTTCTAAAGTGAGGAAAATATCTTTTATATAATTATGAGAGAGCTATGTAAAGGAAAAATGGCAGTAGAGATAAGCTACTTCATTATGCGCTTTGAAAATTATTTTTTAAAAATGTTATTTTCACCTTAAATTGGAACGAAAAATTAATTCGAAATAAGGCATACCGTTTGAAATTATTTGGCAAAGGATCTTTCCAGAAGTTAATTGACAATGAGATGATTTCAGGCATAGTTATAAATATACATGAAGAAAATTTTACATAATTGCTGAAATAACTATGAGAAAGTCATGCAAAGAAAATGATACAAAAATATATGCATTTCAGTTACACAAATGTCAGGCAAATTAAACTTTCTTTAGCTAAAATAAAAAACGAACATAAAGCAGAGATGATACATAATGTTTTGGAGACCATGGAAAGAAATATATTAACAATATTTTAATTGATGCTGATCATAAATTATTTTTAAAAAAAGACAGTTTTTTATTAGTCATCTGTTTATGCGTATATTTATTTTGTATCTCTGTAATGTTCCTCTTAATGTTCCTATTTCTAAATACTGATGTATATTTATTATCATTAATTAAACATTAATTAAAACGTTCTTTTGGTTAACTGTGTTAGTTTCATGTATGCTAGGCTGATACCAAAAGCACAGTTTGTTTCACTTATGGAATTAATAAACAATGAGACAGAAGATTTTTTGAAATTGATTTCTAATGATGTGACAGCACTATGTCTTATTTCTTTTTTTCCAGCCATATCGTTATAATAGCTATCCAGAACTGGTGAAGACAAGGACACTGCAATACAGTTATTTACAATAACTCTACAAACAAACCTGTCTATTCACATCTTAGATTTTGATTCATCTTTGTAGGAATCAAATTAATTCTGTCATGAGTATTGGTTGCTGGTTCTTGATATTGAACTCTGTAACTACAAAAAAAACTGCAAAAACAACTGGTGTTTTTTCTTTATGGTTTTAAAACACTACTGTTTGAGTGATGCATTTATTAAATAAATGACAAAGCATGTTTCTTACTGTTAAACCAATCCTAGATTCTGTCTTGCCATATGTATACTTCAATGTTAGGCCTACGTGAATTTTCTGACATTATACAAAGGGGCAAAGATATTTCAGGCATAGGTCGCCTTCTTCTTAGTTTAAGAGACTTTTCATTTTTGATTAATGAAGCCCAGGTTTTCAACTACAGAGACCTTTTGTATGAGCTTAGAAATGTGTTGCATAATCCATATATATTTCTTCCTTTCTGTTTTCTGTTTAGTCCCTTAACCATGCATGGCAGTATCTCCCCCTGCCCTAGAAGGTCCTCTCTGTTGCCTATCAGTTGATGTAATAATTCAGGGCATCTTCCCTCTACCATGAAGTTGCTAATTGGTGAAATAACTCAATCAGGACAGCTTGTGAGTTATTCTGGTGCCGTGGAAGTGACATTCCCAGCTGACAGTAAACATCCTGCCTTGAAAGCAAGACTGTAGGAAGATAAGCTTGAATTTCTGACTGACAGACACTTCACTTCTAAAACTATAAAAGCTACACCAAACTTTCACAAAGCAGAAGTCTTCTGCACATTCCCTGGAAATGTGTGGGCTCTTTCCCCCAAAGTCAGGATGCTGCTTTGTGGTTACTCTCTTGAGGGCTGTATTGATGGACCCTGTGTACCCCATCATTAATTCAGTGGTAATTTACATTACAATCTATAATCTGTTTCTCTTATAGCTATAACATAGGTACCTTTATGTCATGCATTGTTTGATGTAATGTACTAGCAGTTCTCTTTTTTTATCCCGTGTAGTAACTCTGTTTAAGGCCTTTTGATTTAATCTCCTGTCCATTCAATAAATAACTGATTTTGTACCAGACTTGACCTGCCATTCTTGAGAACTTGTCAGAGATTCAGAGAAATCAGAGAAAATAAAGTCTCCTATTCAGTATGAATAAGAATCACAAAGCAAAGGTAAGATTTAAAAAAGTAATTATTCACAGAAACAACTTCAAATATGTGTAGCACTATTTTCTTATTTTAAATATTCTTCCTGGTATATAAAACTAAGAAAAAGTAGGATTTTTAAATAAAATAGCCATTTTGTTACCTAGAAATTTGCAATATGGTTGTATCTTCCCTAAAGGATCTTTCTTTGGAATATAAATAAAATAGGGTTTAGCACAAAAATCATGACAGGACCTTAAATACAGTTTTGCAACTGTGACAATATTATATATGCAATGAAATGGCAATAAAAGGAGCCACTAATATAAATTTAAAATAAGAGGCAAGTATTAGGAAAAAGAAATATTATGGGGGTAGAAATGTTAAATCAACGCAAAGATAAATGCCAAGTTACAGACATGATATGAGATGTACTGCAAAAATCTCAATGCAGTTTTATTTTTCCTTAGAGCAAAATTATTCCATTCTGAATCTTAGGGATCGTCATGGTAAAGTGATAAAATATTGACATTTAGTGTACCAAGTGATTGAATAGAGATTTCACTTTCCTTTTCAAAATAAAATATCTCACATTTTATGTTAATACCTTAGCCTTTTTACAAGGTAGCTGCCTGACACTCACTTCCTACAGCCCTGAACTGCAACATCAGAACTGCTGATCTGGCCAACAGGAAATGTGTAAGCACTAAGCAAATCTATCTCACCAATCCTGCACATCTTTACAAGTCTGCAAATTTTGAGTTTCAATGTTCATACGAAAAATACTTACAGGTATATTTTGCATTGTATTTCCCTAAGAAGACGAAGTAGAAATAAAAAATATTATTATCAGCTGTAAACAGAAAAGGGATATTTTCCCTTTTTATCTCAGAAGGGTTGTATATAATATTTAATAGTGAACACAGATTTGTAAATTATTTTTCTTTAAAACCAGCAAATCTGTTTCAGTGAGTGCATCAGTAAGTCTCCATCATGTCAAAACGTAAGAAAAGTTGGTATCCTTCTTTTTTTTCCCTTATTTTACCTTTGTTTTCTGATATTGGATTTCTTCAAATCAGGTTGATAACAAGGAGAAAACATTGTCTATTAAGATGGCTGCAGGGTGGAACCTCGTTGTACTAACTTGTTTATTTAGCAAAATAACACTAAGACAGCAAACGTAAACAATTGCCTGTAAACAATTTTCAAAGGGGAAAAAAAGTCAAGGCTAAAAACAACCCCCATAACTTGACTATGAAACGAGCATACATTGCTAGCCAAACAAAAATTTAAGTTGCAAGTTAAAAGATCTCTTTCTGTCAGACTAGTGAGGCACAGAGCAGCATTGTGTGGTAGGAAAGGAGTACAAGGGAACTACTGCTGACAATGAGAACAACACGAGTGAGAACTTTATTGAGCATGCAGAAATTCCTGCCCTGTCCTGTTTTGCTGTGATGTGAAGCAATTTTCTAATATGTTTGGATGCAGTGTAGGAAAACGTTTGCCTCTGAAATGACTGATGAAGGTATTTGGCTTGTGGAGGCTGAAGAGGGAATATTTCCTACTGTGGTTTGTTCTGGCTTCTCTTCCAGGAATTTCCTGGGTTTCCTAAGGTGACCTTGAGTCTCTCTGCACGCATGCAGCCAACATAAGGGGTTTTCCAGAGAGGCAGTGACTCAGAATATGATAATAACAGTGATGAAAATTCTCTACAGCCCTGAGTTCTGCAAATAGAGTAGTTCCTAGAGTTACATGCTCTGGCATACATCCATATACCATAGAGCCCTTCTTTGTACAAAATCACACTTGAACGCAGCAGGGTGTTAAAATGCAGAGAATTTTCCCTGCATTAGATGGTGACCTGCTTCACCTTAAACTAAACAAACGAAAACTTGGAAAAGTAAACCTCACAACTTGGACAATATTTCAGATCTGAAATTCTAGCAACAGGCTGAAAAGTACTTCTGACTAGTGGAGGATTAAGATGAACATTACAGAAGAATTTCTGGAAATGTCCTGAACATGTGAATTTCCTCTTACTGGATCTCTTCTCCTAGAGTATAACATGGAGAAAGCATAGAATCTCTATGAAGGCAGCAAACAAAAATACACAAAAATCAATTATACCCCACGGAGCATATTCACACAGAGGAGATTGTATTGCTTCCCTTTTTCATTAAATGAGCTAACTAAACCAAGAAAAGAAGGGACCTAGCTCTTTGGATGCCTCAGGCATCTTCACTAAGAAAGTGTGAAAAAAAGAAACTTTCATTCATTAGTTTTCTTAGTTGCCTTAAATGTAATCTTCCCTACAGATGACTCTGCAAATCAGCCACAGGTATTTTTGATAAATTTGCTTTTGTAAGAAATTGAGGGCATGGCTATCTGATACAAGAATCCAGTTTTCAGAGTCTCTGGAGCCACATTGGTAAAGGTAGACCAGAAAGAAGTGTGAATTTAACTATTTTTGTGAATAGCAAATGAACACAAATGAGTAACATGCACCAGGTACAGAGAAAACCACAGTTTTCATCAGCAGTCACTGTGGGACTCCTGCCAACAGGTAAAATTAAATTATCTATGATAAGATGTGTTCTTCAGAACAGAAAGCATTTTCTCCCTGGATTTCTGGCTTTACTTTTCTGATAAAAAGTACAGGCAGGTCTTTTTCATACTGACTATCTTCAATGTAGTACGCTCTGCTCTATCCTAAAAAGGAAACAGAGTTGGTTTGAAATAAAGGGGTTTTTAAGTGTGTCTTAGCATTGATGCATTTGAATGAAAAGGCAAATATTTACAGCAGCTGGTATTTAATCAGAGGAAATAATTAAAGATCTCTTCCAAGGTTTGCCCATGCAAGTCATCAAAACAGGAAATTAAATAATGTTGATTACGTGTGTTCTTACATATTTTTCCTAGGTAGGATAAAGCATTATTAATGCCAGCATTTTGAATTAGAGATAAATAATATCATTGTTGTTAGGTATCTCAGAAAAGCAGTTACATTTAATTATTTTTAGAAAAACTTAGATGGGAGTAGAGTTCATACTTCTATCAAATGTATCTCTCCTTTATTCATTTTTGTTTCTTTTTGTGGTTGGTTGGTTGGTTTGGTTTGGTTTGGTTTGGTTTAATTATAACACCTGGAGACTAAAAAAATGCAAGACCAGACAAGAGATTTAGAAATATGTATATGCATGAACACACAGACTAGGTTTTATCTGACTAAATTTAAAGATCTGTTTTTCAGGATGTAACTTTCCACTCCCTGTATAATCAAAGAAAAGACACAGACTCTCTGGAGAATATTTAGTTTCTTACCAACAAACATTTCTAAGTTATCTGGAAATTCCTGAATTTAGTCTCCATCAGGGTACAAGATGAATAATTTATTAATAAGCCTTGCCAAAAGTACCCTAGATTGACTCTCACACATGAACAAGACGAGCTGGAAGCCATGGTGCTACAGCAAAGCTATGATGTAGTTGCCATCACAGAAACGTGGTGGGATGTCTCACATAGTTGGGGCACAGCACTGGATGGCTACAAGCTCTTCAGAAGAGACAGGAATGGGAGAAGAGGTGGAGGGGTGGCCCCTTTATGTTAGGGAGGCTTTTGATGCCATGGGTATTGAAACTAATGAAGATGGAGTTGAATGCCTGAGGGTGAGAATTAAGGGGAAGGCCAACAAGGCTGACATCCTACTGGGAGTCTGTTATCATCCACGCAACCAGGAAGAGGAGGTGGACAACTTATTCTACAAGCAGCTGGAGAATGTTTCAGGATCACCAGCCCTTGTTCTTGTGGGTGATTTTAACCTACCAGACATCTGCTGGGAACTTAATACAGCAGGAAAGAGGCTGTTTTTAGAGTGTGGAAGTTTTTAGAGTGTGTGGAGGACAACTTTTTGTCGCAGCTGGTGAGTGAGCCCACCAGGGGAGGGACTATGTTAGACCTGTTGTTTGCAAACAGATGTGGGCTGGTGGGAGATGGGGTGGTTGGAGGCTGCTTGGGGCAGAGTGATCATGAAATCACAGAGTTCTTGATATTTGGTGAAATCAGAAGGAACGTCAATATGACTTTTACATTGCACTTCTGGAGGGCAGACTTTGGCCTGTTTAGGAGGCTTATCCAGAGAATTCCTTGGGAAGTAGCCCTGAAAAACAAAAGACTCCAGGAAAGGTGGGCGTGCTTCAAAACAGAGATCTTGAGGACACATGAACAGACTGTCCCTGTGTGCTGAAAGATGAGCTGGCAAGGCAAATGTCCAGTCTGGTTGGAGCACTCTTTGCTGGGTTAGGAACTGGCTGGATGGCTGGGCCCAGAGTGGTGGTGAATGGAGCTGCATCCAGCTGGTGGCCAGTGACCAGTGGAGTCCCTCAGGGGCCAGTGCTGGGGCCAGTTCTGTTCAATACTTTTATTGATGACATGGATGGGGGAATTGAATCCTTCATCAGTAAATTGCAGATGACACTAAGCTGGGAGTGTGTGTTGATCTGCTGGAAGGTAGGAGGGCTCTGCAGAGAGACCTGGAATGGTTGGATGGATGGGCAGAGTCTAACAAGATGAAGTTTAATAAATCCAAGTGCCGAGTCCTGCATTTTGGCCACAATAACCCCCTGCAGGGCCATAGGCTGGGGACGGTGTGGCTGGACAGTGCCCAGGAGGAAAGGGACCTGGGGGTGCTCATCCACAGCCAACAGAACACGAGCCAGCAGTGTGCCCTGGTGGCCAAGAAGGCCAATGGCATCCTGGCCTGTATCAGGAATAGTGTGGCCAGCAGGAGCAGGGAGGTCATCCTTCCCCTGTACCTGGCACTGGTGAGGCCACACCTCGAGTGCTGTGTCCAGCTCTGGGCCCTCAGTTTGGGAAGGACGCTGAGACACTGGAGCACGTCCAGAGGAGGCAACTGAATTCTCTACTGCCACATGGAGAATCAGGTGCTATCTGTCTACCTGGAGCTTATACAGGGCAGTATAAAAAATATAAAATAAATGTAAATTCCTTTATGTCATGCTCTGATGGAACAAAAATATCATCATGTGCCCAAACCAAACAGAAATCAATCTATTCAATAGAGCCTTGAAAATGTAGACTAAATTCTATTAATATAGTTATTTCTGAAAACAAGATCAGAAGCAAGAGGTTCCCCCCCCCCCCCCAAAAAGAAGGGAAAAAAAAGAAAAACAAAGAAAAAGAAAGGAGAAGAAAGAAAAAAGGAAATTTCTACTTTGAAATAATACGGTACGTTCTTTTGTAAATCTTAAAATTTGGCATATGTGTCCTTTGCGTAGGCCACATTTTGCCATAGTTGTGAAAGTTTCTGTAAATTTGTCAGATTTGTAAGGCTTTGAAACGAAGAGAACAGAAAAACTCAGATGCCCCTTAGGCTTTGGCTGTTAAATTTCAGTATAATTAATCCTCACCAGTTGAACAAGAACCTTAAAAAACACATGGCAGAGTAGGAAAGTAAAGGGGAACTGGTAATTGAAGAATACTGGAGGACAGCTAGTTAAGGAAAATGACTGAAGTGGGTTTGCTGTATGAGGCTGAGGGTGACTGGCACTATAATTGAATAAAACGGACGGGAAGTAGAGAAGCAGGTCTGGGATTGTTAAGTGAAGAACTGAGCTTTCCCTTTTCCACAGCCTTGAAACGAGCCAAAAATATTTACACTTTATTGCTCTTTGTTCCTTATCATTACTGTAAATCAGTTTCCGTCTTAAAATCCCATGCACTAGCTGTGCATGCATACAGACAAATTTGACCAAGTATCTAAAATTAGGAAATGACAAATGGATCTTGCCTTGCAACTTCAATACACAAGAATTAAACAACCTTGAACGACAGAATTTATTTTCCATAGGACCTTGTCTCAGTTGTTCCATAGACTGGATGCTCACGAGATGAATAATGCATTTTCTTTAGTTATTGAAAAAACTTAAAAGGTGTTGAGAGAATGAGGAGACTGACATAAGAATGAATGATCACCCCATTATGGAATAAAATGTTGATTTTAAATAAACCTGCAAAAACATGAATGGTTTTGCAAGGGGAAAGAACAGCAAACTTTTTACTGAGGCATTTTGTCTTGACATTTTCTAGCTCATTTACATTGTAAATGATACTAGCAATATTTATTTTTACTTAAAAATGTTGAAATACAAGGTGCCTTTACTACATGAAAATGGTTCTCTTCCACAAAAATAGGAAAATAATTTTGGTTTAATCCATAGAAACATTTTTCAAATTTTTCTTCTTGAGCTCTGAAAAATGGTCTATTATTCACAAATCTCAAAAAGATAAGCAATACCTTTGAGGATCACATTTCTATGTTTTCCTCTTGCACAAGCTGTGTGAAGAAAGTCAAATTTTTTTATGGTTGTCTGTTGTTATATAGTCCTAGATTTTTAAGTGTTTGATATGAGACCTTGAGCCTGATTTTAAAAACTGTCGAACAATAACTTTACTTTGGGCTTTTTTTTTAATCTGTAACGTCTATAAAATGCTGAGTGGCCTGTAAAATCAAGTCCTATACCTCTGATGGGATATTCTGAATAATGTAGCACTTTTCATCTTTATCCCTGTGTCTCAGATTGTCATTAGAAAACAAGCATTACAAAGCCTTTATTTCAAAGAAGTTTTGTGAAGCTAAATGAAACCATGTGAAGTACAAAAGCACCATATAAATACCATATAAAAGAGATCATTAAAATGCTTAAATATTTGATTCTACAATGAGAAGCTTCTACTAGTTTGTGTTAACCAAGGCCTAGAACCATTAAAGGACAAAAAAACCTGTTATCAAAACCCCTCTGGATAATGTTTTATATCAGTCATGAGCATGAAGGAGACCCATAAGGCAAAAACACTGGTCTGAGAATTAAATGAAGACCAAATTACTGTTCCACAGAAATTCTGGTATCTGGTAGTTTCTTGAGTTTCTGTTTTTGCTTACAAAGTACTAATTATTGCTATTGTGTGCATATACAAATATTGTGTTCGTTCTTGTTCAAGTCTACTTTCTGAGTAAGTCCTGGTCAGTCCACTAGAAAATCCTTCAGTAACAACACTTCAGATGTTTTTTTTAATTCAGGTTTCTTAGTTAAAAGACAATGTGTGCATTGCTAATCAGCTAGTCACAAAGGGTAATAATCATAGTCTAATTTGTTTTAAAATATTTTTCAGAATTCTATTGAAAGGCAGCTACTTAAAATACGTAACCTTAACTGATTTTAAGTTTTAATTGCTTTATATATTAGGCCACAATATATCTGTGTAATTAAGAAAAGTATTCTATATATTGGATATAATTTTCACTTCTTGAGGTGTCTCAGTTTTAGAATTATGAGGCTGTGATAAAGTGGAGCAGTAGAATCAGTATATATAATAAAGCAGTGGAAATAGTGGCTTGACTGCTTTGCATTTTGTGTTGAGCCACTGAAAATACTATTTATGAATCCTTTATATTCACTTGTATTAACTGTAGGGGAATATATTTAAGTGGGAATTTCTGTCAGTAGTGGAATGTCTGTCTAGATAACAAAAGTTTGATGAAAATTTATCACGGTATCATGAAACTCTGAAGTTTTTCTCATATGCACTGAAACTCACCCACCATTTGAAGGAAAATGTAAAATAGCTTTATGCTTAGGGTTTGCTATACTTGCAACAGGGTTATCAGCAATCTGTTCTATCAGCAGATACAAGAGGTGAAATTTCCTCCTGTATAAAGAGAGGTTCCAGGTGAAACCAAATTTTTCATGAGTGGGATTACTGTATGTTTATCCGTGCTTTTTCAGACAGAACTATGTTTGCATACAGTGTACAGTCGAGGTATGGAAACCTTTAAAAATAGCAGATGTATCGAATTCATAGAATGTGGACTGTAGGAATTACCTGTCAATGCAAGTGGAATTCTTATTTGCCTGGAAAATCCTGAAACCCTTGAAACTCTGCTTGTATGAAACATCAAGACAGATTTTAAAATTTATTTACTTGGTTTTTTGGGGTTTTTTTAACTGAAAAATAATTTTCAGAGCAAGCCAGATTTACCATTTCCCTCTTGTGGAGGAATTCTTATGAAGCATGAAAATTACACGCTACAGCTTCTCTCTTCTACCACTAACAGCTAGGTTAAAAATATCAATGTACCTTTAATGAAGCTGCAAATCTAAATGATCAGAAATGAAGATGAAAATTATTCAGTAAACGGTGACAGTATTGTGACGTGTGCAGATGAGGTTCTAATGTGGCTGTCAGGAGAGGACAAGATTGTTTTAATTTTGAAAAGTATATGTTGAAAATTAGACTTAAGGTAGTGTGCAAAGTCAGTGACCTTGTCATAAAATATTCTCAAAAAAGAAAATAACAGTAATTTGACTTCCATTACATTCTGAACCATTCCAGTCTTGTAATTTCTCTGACATATTATGACAGTGCAGCAGGCAACAACCCAAGAGGTTAAGGACACTGCTGTGGGATTTTGCACAACTGTGGCTAAGCCTGAAAAGTAATATTGCAGTTAAATGGCAGCTTAGTTGCCTGTGAGAGGTCAGTGCAAAGGTTGTTCTGTGCCAAAACATTGATGTCCTACATTATTCATTATTCTCTTTTTATGCACTGAAGGACAAAAATAAAATAAATGTGGGGTTTTGAATTTTTGTTTGTTTCTTTGTTTTTAAAGGAGAAAAGCTGCCACTTATCCCTGTATTCTTGTGCTTGACTTAGGGTGGTTTGAAGGCAGGAGGCAGTGGCATTTATTGCTTTTTAAGCCTATTTTGCACTTACTCCTTTAGGCATGTTAAGCATTTTTACAGAAGCAACATTGACACTGTTAGAATGCCACTAATCATAAAAGTTAATTCAACACATTAATTAATAATGAAAAAATTGATTAAAAATATTAACTGAAGACATTGTCTAAACTCTCCCCAAGAACTGACCTTCCATTGTAGTTGCCACCACATTAATACATTTTATTAAATAACATGTGTATTAAGTTTTGAAGAACCAAAGCATTTTTTGAAAGAGTAAATTTTCAGGAAAATATTCAGAATCACATGAAGGAATCAATTTAAGAGTGCAAATATTTACATGAGTAATGGATTCTAGGCATTATGTATTGAGATAAAGAATTGAAACACCATCAGTCTATTCTCAATTAAAAGTAACAAAAGCCACTTGAATTTTGAATATTAAATCCCTCCAGGGAATTCTATTCTCCATCAACCATTAACTAATTCATAAATTATTCTGAAAATAAACTAATCAAATCAAGCAATAAATTGCATTTGATATAATCAGAAGATATTTCATGTATGATTTGGAAAATACAGCCTATATTGATTATGTAATTTGTTGTTTAGGAATCATTAGCCCAGATTTAATATGCTGTAAGGCTTAGACTTATCTATATCACTGTTTTGTGGATAGTTACAAGTTTTGAAGTTGTGTTTTTTGAAGCAGCCTGTCATTTATATGATTTGAAGGGGGGAAAAAAAGTTATAGATGAATGTATCTCTTATATATAGATACATATTTATAGACATAGATACACATATGTAGGTATATAAGCAGAATTTAATAATGCAGGAGTTTGAGACCTGTGTCCTGGAATTAAAGGTGCAGTTCATTGATCTCTCCTGGGATGCCTGCAGAAATAACTCCCATAGAAGAATGCAGTGGTACAAACAGGAGATAGGAACTGTAATATCTATGCATAGATCTACATCATGAAGAATTATGTCTGGGCAGAGGGAAGTCACACGAACTGGAGATATCTATAAGCTGTGGCCTGTGACAGCTGGACCCACCAAAGACTGTTAGGGAGAAATTGTTACAATGAGTGTTGTGTTAGATGTAGATGATGTCCTGACAATGCTGAAACACACAGTTACCTATTTGGAATCTATCTAGAAAGCCATGAAAGCTCTTGTATCCCCTTTCTGACCTAACCTTTCCAGACAGACTGAAACTGGAACATAAGAAATTCTACCTGAGTGTGAGGAACTTCTCTACTGTTCCTGTGACCAAGCACTGGCACAGATTGCCCAGAGAGGCTCTGGAGTCTCCCTCACTGGAGATGTTCAAGAGCTGTCTGGACACAATCCAGTGCCATGTGCTCTGGGATGGCTCTGCCTGAGCAGGGAGGTGGGACCAGATGACCCATCACAGTTCTTTTCCATCTGACCCGTTCTGTGTGTGCGTGTCAGATTTGGGTTCCCTAGCTCTATTTTATGTCAATTTAATGTTAGTACCTCTCAGCCACAGAGTGGTTCAATGAAGCAAAGCCACTCTGTTCCCCGTGAGTCATGCCAGGCTGTGCTGTGCTGCACCAAGCTGCATGTTTATAGTGACCTGCAGGTCTGTGCTGCTCTGCATCCATGTGGGCCTTCACACCTGCACGTGTGTTTACAGGCCACTCATTTCAATTTCAGCTGTAATTTACCTTTATTCTGAAAACCATCTAGCTTCCTCAAGCATGATTATTAATTTTGTTTGATACAATTATATTCTTGGAGACAGAACTACTGTCTACCCTGTCAGTGTAGCAAATTAGTAACTAACATATGTTTCATTAAATATTTCCACACCTTTTTTCATGCCTTGCTAATCAGCAAGGCAGAAACAGATAACAGCATAAAAAAGAGTAAATAAATACTCATAGGAAGTTGAAGTTTGTAGACACTATTAGCTGATAGTGAATGGTCTTTTAATTTGAGCATTTCAGACACAAATAATTTTTTCTAAATCTGAAGAAAAGCTGACTTCTGTGAAATAATTTGTCCCCCCTAGTTCTCAGTACAAAACCTTTCTTAGCAGTGGAGTCCAAATTAAGGATTCTAGAATAATTGATATACATAAGGGTGATATATCAGGTTTTAAATGCTGGAAAATATCCCATGTAAATTATTTTTACCCAGGAGCACAGCCTTCTTCCATGTGCAGTTCAGGGAATAAAACCCACAAAATATCTGCCTTTGGTATATTAAAATCTGTTCCAGCCCATTTTTGCTGCTATTTTACATTACTGAAATTATTCTACAGTATGTAGTAAAAATGATTTATTTTTCATAAATTATTTTCTCTCCATGTTGATTTGCTGTATTCAGTGGAACACAGAATATGCAAAAGAATATGTCAAAAGGGTTTCTGAAGGTATAATGAGAGATTTATCATCCACATAGCATTGCAATTGTAATGCCCTACCTCAGTGGGATTGCCTGTCCCCCAGCAATATATTTTTCATATCAAGAATGAGTAACTGAATCAAGCCCTGCATCTTTCTTCCCAGAAACTGAAAGGGTCAAAGCTGCTCTGTGAAATTTTGAAGGTCCCTGCTCCAATTAAGTGACTCATTCTCCAGGTTTTGACAGGGTTGTGATGTCTAAGCTCTTTGACAAACTCCACAAGGCACCTACATAATCTTTACTTGGATGTCTGAAACTTCATATATGCAAATAAACACTACATTACCCTGACAGTAGCATGTGTAATGACACAGGACTGGAGGAACTAACTTACAATATGCTACATATGATTTTTATTTGCAGATGAAGGGAATACCTTCAAAGAACTACAAATAGCGCATTTGTTTCTTAGATCATACTCAGGAATTTCTGAGGTAGGTTTTTTTGAGCAGTATAAATGCTAATGAATTTACGTTAGTTTTTTTTTTTTTCCCCAATTACTTTCAACTCACATCATCATTTATTTTGACCTTTGCTATCTATGCACCTTACTATGCACATGCCATTGTCTTGTGGCAACTGCTGAATGTCAAAAAGGTATGTCAGCATCACATAATTGCCTACAAATTTATTCCACGCTGAAGATGCTAAAAATAGTGATATAAAGACTTCCAAATTATTCTGTATGCTTTTGAAAATCCTGCATTCCCATGCAATGAAATCACAAGGCTGATTGCTTTCTAACAAAGGTTTATTCAACATAAACTTCACATTGAGAATGTCTCAACAGTTCTTCTTTTCATATCCACACTTCTCCATTGCAATTAAAATAATTAGTTGTCATATTGTGTTTTTTGTTGTGTTTTTAAGTCTTGAGGTGGTAGCAACTAACTTTCTTCCTTTGCATTTTTAATTGTTCTTCTACTATAAACCAAATTAGTATATATCCTTCACAACCACCTGCTAATAAAGTGCAAAAGGAGCTTTGCAGGAAATAGAGAACATGGGCATCACTTTCACTGGATCTGGATGTGAACAAACACCACCTCAGAAGAATCCTGGACACTCAACTGTTGCTGATTCCATCTTACACCAGCCACAGAGCAAGCAAAGACCTGTCTAAATCAGGAGAGGAAATATCAAATGCTCCATTTGTGTGACGGGCAGCAGAAGCACCAATGGGGGCTTTTTTCCTTGGTTTGCAAATTGCTCAGGAAAGGACTGAAGAACATCCAGGTTGGTTGCTCCTGTAAGTTTAGTATACATTTCAGCCGAGAAAATTTTGTGGTACAGTCCATTAACTGAAATTATTAATTCATATGGAACACATGGGCTCAACATGTCATGTCACTTTGTCAAGTCTTGGACAGGATGCTAAAAGCACAGCACATCAGCACAGCCCAAAGAGCAAACCCATCAATTTTTAAATCTAATGTATAATATGAAATTTCTTGTATGGGTATCTTGAAGCAGCCAACCTTAACAATTTCTTTTTACAGGCATTTATGCAGCTATCTATCAGGCATTTCAGCATTTCACAGCTAGTGAACACAACAAGATTATGAATACAGTCATCTCAAGCTCTACTTTTGAACTGGAGGAATGTTTGCAGAAAATGTACTGTGGTCTTACACCGTGGTGTATTACACTGATAGTGAAAGAAATAACCTGGAAAGTCAAAATACTGGTTATTTAGTGTCAATGACTACATTCTTCTGAAGGAGAATGAAAAGGGGAAGAATGTATGAAGTTAATGGAAATACATGCCTGCTGCTTCTTCAAAAAAAAATGCCTGGAAAAGACTGAGTGGTTGCTTCTGCTGTATAAATTCGTAATAAGAAATATTATATATGCACTAAGAACAAAGAGGCTAATTAGACTAAATAAAATTAACACAGCAATTCTCTGTGACAACTTGAAAAAGAAGATTACTATTTTATGTAGAATATGTTCTCATTTTGTTAACAGCTTGTTAACTTTTCAAACTTAGGTAGTGCCACATCAATTTGGACCACATATCAATTTGACAAATTTGGGTGCCTTGGTACTTCTGAGGTTTTATGAGACTATATGCAGGCAAGAGTGCAAACTGTCTTTCCCAGTCTTAATATCATTTACATTTATGCCTTCCTTTCAAAGTACATTTACAGTTCATTATTACCTCTCAGAAAAAATCCTGTTCTTATAAAATTCAATCTCCTCAGCAGAACCTTGAAAGTATTTTTCAAATCAGAAAAAGAACTTGATTTGAGTTTTCTTTAGTGTATATTTTTGTTCTAAATTAAATAAAATAATTTTAAAAATTAAATAAAGTATTTTATCAACTTAAGGAACCATTGACAAGAGGTATTCCTTATCAAAATCATTCTCCATAGAAAAGATGTGTTCTCCAGCTTTTATTTCTTCTGTGGCATACTAAATATTTCAACTGCTTCTGTCTCAGTGAAAAAAAATTAAGAAAGGAACAGTTGCTAGAGCAACTACAGCTTATTTTAAATTGAGTGTCTCTGTTTCTCTTGGACCTGTTATTTTGAGTTAGATAAGAAGTCAGAAACTACCTCCTTTGAATAACCCAGTGTTTCAAAGATAGCAAAGCAAGTATTTTTAGCAGAATATTTTCTTAGCTTTTTACAACTTAGTATTGCTAAATTTGACTCTGCAACTTTAATGCCAACCAATCTCATGCGAAAGTATTGCAAAGTCATTTCTTACATAGATCTTGAAAGTTTTACCTAGTCTGTTAATTTGGTCACCACTCACAATATCCTCTCCTTGATGTTTGTTTTCTGCTGAATATTACAGTTGTTCATTTTTGGTTCTTAGCAGATTACAAAAATCTCCAAATTACTTGGATTATTGTTTATGCTGTAGTGGGCTGTGTAGACTCTGTAACCTTAAATCATTTTGACATTGGAATGACAACACTAATATCATCAAGAAGTTCTAGTGACCATTCTAGGAGCAGAAATTCTGAAGTTACAAAATTTTAATACAAAATATATTGGTCACACTTTGATTCACCAGTGAAACTGAAAAATAGTACAGTAGCAAATATGGGATATATTTAAATTTATTAGAGCAGAATGAGAATGCTTTCAAATCTTTTTCTCTTTTAGATTAGAAAATTTAGTTTTGTCAAAACCAAAAATAATAGGAAAATAAAAAGATTAACAAACATGAGATTGGAAAACATCAAGTATCATATGAAAGGTGGGGGCCTTCTTTGAACCCTTTATGTTTGATCACTCTGTCAACACCCCCAGGGAAGATGAGCCTGTTGCGCCCAATCATCCTCTCAGTGCCCCATTATGGGAACTTGCTGAAGGTGAGGATTTTTCTTTTTTTTTCCTTTCTCTCAGGGAATTTTGTCCCGATTGTTGCTACAAGATGGTAATGACCAATATTTAAGAGAACAAAAGATGTAGCCAAGGGGGAGGAGTGCAGCTGTCTGGTAACTGAGGGGTTTTCTCTTGGGAAGGGCAGAGATACCACAAGATTTTGGCTGGGGAGTGAGGGGCTGGGGGCTCAGCTCCTTGGTCTCTCTTGTTCACAGGACTGGAGGGGAGAAAGCCTATGGTCACTGTGGGAAGAGTTCACCACCACGGCGGAGTTAAGCCTCCTTTTATTTTCCCCTACTGTGAGTGACTCACTGCTCATACGAGTAGCCATTGCACCGGGACCTTACTAGCACCCTACCTCACTGCAAAGGACCCTCACCATCTGCTTGGGTGCCTCGGGGACCACCCGGAACCCTGTGCCCCGAGCCCCTTCCAGGGACCCTCTCCTGGCTGCGTTTGGGAGTCCCGCTGTTTTTCTGCCATTTCTCTGGGTTTTTCTTTATGCTGTAACCCAGCACCCCACGCCCACCACGACACCCCGCAGGCCCTGCTACAGCTGAGGAGTTTCTGCGTATTTTTTTTGTTATCTACTTTTTTGTCTGCTACCCTGGGTGTGCCCGCCTCTGCCACTCCAGCCACTGCTCCGAGGTTCCCGCGACAGCCCATTTTGCCATGTGGAGGGGCACCGGGCCGATGGCTCCCCGTGAGTTTGTAAAGGAAGCCGCCTTTGTCGCACCTCAACCGGCGCGCCCGCCATGACCCGCGTGCACAGACGCGGCTGAGCTCGCGCCACAGCGCCCCCTGCAGCTGCGGGGGAATCACCGCCCTGCCCTGCCGGGAGCCCGCGGCGCCCCTGCCGGCCGTGCCCGGAACTGCACCAAGGGGAAGGCACCTGGCGGAGGCGAGCAGGGTGTCCCCGGGTTTCTGGTTCTGTTTGTGCTTGCTGCCGTTGTTGTTGTTTGTTTGGCTTGTTACCCACATACATACTAGTAAAGAACTGTTATTCCTTTTCCCATATCTTTGCCTGAAAGCCCTGTAATTTCGGAGTTATAATAATTTGGAGGGAAGAGGGATACATTTTCTACTCCAAGGGAGGTTCCCGCCTTCCTTGGCAGACACCTGTCTTTTAAACTGAGACAGGACCCAACTGAACAGTCCATGGAGGATTGACCAGCATATTCAGGGTCACACACTGACAGTCTCGCCATTCTTAGTTGAGATATTACCAGTTTTGACAAGTACATAATGTGCTGCCAGCCACTCCTAGTGCACAAAAAAAAGCAACTAAGAGCGGCACAATGGAAGCAATTTTTTTGGGGGGTACCTTGGAGGGATTAAGGCTCACCTGTAGGGCCTCCTCGCCCCCCGGTTTGCCTTTTCCTCCCTGTGGTCCTGCTTCCCTGCTTCACCGTTTCCGCGAACCAGCTCATGGCCACCACGACCTGGTGCTCCCCTTCCTCCCAGACGGGGTGGGCGCCGCTGCAGCCAGCCACCCCTCTTGTGCTTCCCTGGCACAGCCACCGCCGCTGCCTGCTCCCAGCTGAGCCTGCAGCCGCAGCCATCGTGCTCAGCATGAGCCCGCTGGCACCGCCTCAGCCGCTGCCCCGCCGTGTTTCCGGCACTGCGGCTGCAGCTGCTGCGGCCCGCACTCGGCCGCGCCCGCAGCCGCCGCGCCCCNTTCTCCGACCTCTCTTCCTGCTTAAGCTATATTTACACTATTTTCTTCTAGGGAAGGGAAAAGGTAAAGTAACAGTTAATGTAATTTCACATTTGGGTGGAGTTTGAGTGAATTTAGTCATTAATACACAAGGGCATGGAAAGTAATGTGTGTTTTCGAGTTAGTGAAGCAAAATTCAGGTTTCAATTGCCATCTGGATCATTCCTTCAATTTAGTTCCTGCTATAAATACATATTATGAAGTTGGCTTTTCACAAATATTAAGATGAGTGGTATTGTATAATGTTAAATAACTCTGCTGTAAGGTTACAGTTTTTCTGGTTTTGCTTGATCATGGTAGTGGGATAGCTGACATATAGTTGGGCTTGTGAATGGACTGTCTGTTTGGTCGGGATAACATCCAGTGAACGTGTGATGAGGACATGCCAACTATCAGCATCTGCCGTCTGAAGAAAGTATGGACCAAGGCCCAAAGGTGAAGGTGATAATGGAGGTGGACTAAAACCACAGCCAAGAAACACGCATGCTCTAAAGAGGTGGACCCCAGGAGGGGCCATGCAGAACAGCTCCTGGAACATGTAAACTAGTTTATGGAAAAGTTTGAATATGCATAGTGATGTATGAATATGCAACAGGTTGGGGCAATAGAAAAGGTATTTAAAGAATGTCTCCAAACATAGTAGGTGTGCTCTTGGCTGAGTGCCAAGCACCCGGCAATTAACCCTTTGCTTTATTCCTGTCTCCTATTGTCTTTTTATTAAACTCTCAAATTTAACCAAGAAAGTGGACCATGTTTTTCGCAGTTCCCATCAGCTGGATTGTTTCTGATGGAGAAAAACCACACCACCACTGTGTTGCTCCATCCTTTGATTCATATCTACACTGGTTTCTACAGAGCAAGACCACAGCGCCTTTATGTCATTGCATCCTTTGTTTCATGCCTCCCTTAGAGAGACTTCCAAGATTCCACAGTGTTTGTGCTCCTAAGGTGTGCAGACATTTTTTCCCTGGTGAACTGTAGCTAAAGCATGCATCCCTGCCAAAGTCAACCCACCACAAATTTCAAGCCATAATCTTCTTATTACAAAAAATAAATGACAGAAGTAAAAAGGTATTTGGAGAAAAAAATAAAATAAAAATTTAATTTTAAGACATTGTGTTTTCTAAATATGAATACATACTTGTGGCAAATATACTTACATCTTAATGAAATGGACTGCAAGGACATATGGCTATATATGACTGGTAGAAGGAATGCAAGTGAAATATATTTTCACAAATATATATATAATGCATTCTTTTGATTACTTCAATAGTGTAAATAATAAATTGTATTTTATTTCCAAGTCCATTCAACATATTTCAAGTTAAACAGAGAAAGAATGTATGTGGACATTTTATACAGAATCTGTACATTAAATCAACAGTGTTATTGACTTCATTTATAAAAATGCGTGACATCTTCAGTATTGCTGAGCTGAATTTTCTAACACCTTTTAATATCCTATAGTAATAATATCACATTTCCTTCAAAAAAATTTAAAGTCTGTGCACTAAAGAAGATTATTATATTAAAGTCTGTGCACAGAGCCGTTGTATAGGAAACTCAAGAAAAATATCAGGTATTTTCTCAGTCTAAGCAAGTAAACCACTGTCAGCAAGGGCAAAGTGGTAACTGTTAAAGCTGAGGAGAGAATAACCACATCTATTTCAGTCAGAACATGATGCAGAGCTGTTTACCCTGTTAGCTTAAGCTTCACTGCTAAGACAGATACATTTCTTTTCGTCTGTTGTGGTATGGTGACAGACTCAGATCTTCACTACAAATTAATCTGTTTGAAATACAGCTGAGCAAAACCACAAAAAATATTAATGAATATTCATTGAGAACATCAATGTCAATTTGACTGGTTTTTATGACCCTTCCCAGCCCATTTCCAAGTGTCCTTGAGTGCTTTACATGTAGTGTCAAGAAAATATATGAAATGTTAAAGTCACAAGTGCTCTTACATCTTACAAGGACAACAGTCACACCAATCAGGTTTGCATCAAGGTATATGTGATGGTTTGACCCTGGTTGGGTGCCAAGCACCCACTCAAGCCACTCTGTCACTCCCCTCCACAACTGGACAAGGTGCATGAGTTCAGATGAAGACAGGGAGAAGCCACTCACCAATTCCCGTAATGGTTAAAACAGACTCACTTGGGGAAATAAATGAATTTATTGCCAATCAAAATCAGAGCAGGATAAAGAGAAGTAAACAATTCTTAAAAACACCTTCCCACCACCCTTTCCTCCTTCCTGGGTTCTACCACCTTCCCACCAGCAGCTCAGGGAGATGAGAAATGGGGGTTACGGTCAGCTCATCACACGTTTTTGCTGCTGCACAGGCAGAGGAGTCCTGCCCCTGCTCCAGCACGGGGTCCCTCCCACAGGAGACAGTTCTCCACAAACTACAGCTCTCCATGAACTGCTCCAGCGTGGATCCCTTTCCATAGGGTGCAGTCTTTCAGGCACAGCCTGCTCCAGCATGGGCTCCTCTATCCATGGGTCTGCAGGTTCCTGCCAGGAGCCCGTTTCGGCACAGGCCTCCCATAGGTTCACAGCCTTCTCTCAGCCCTCCACCTGGTCTGGCATGGGGCTCCTCCACAGGCTGCAGGTGGATCTCTGCATCCCCGTGGATCTCCACGGGCTGCAGAGGAATCTCAGCTCTGGTGCCCGGCGCACCTCCTCCCCCTCCTTCTCACTGACCTGGGTCTGCAGAGCTGGTCCTCTCACATGTTCTGTCTCAGGATGCAATTACATGTGTGCAATAGCTGTTTTCCTTCTCGAATGTATTATCACAGAGGGGTTCCAACCACCCCTGGTGGGCTCAGCCTTTGCCAGTGGCAGGTCTGTCCTGGAGCTGGCTGGCATTGGCTCTGTCAGACAAAGGGGAGGCTTCTAGGAGCTTCTCACAGAGACCACTCCTGCAGTCCCCTCTTCCCACTACCACAGATCGGCCACACAAACCCAATACAGTATACAATACCTTTTTCTTAGGCAACCTGATTCACCTGGGAGAAACACACAGACAAATTTTAGATACACAGGACAAAAACCAGCTTACTGTTTCCCAAATATATTAATAGGTTTAAAAAAAAAAAATCTAGTCTCTTTCTAAAACATTTGTTCCCATAAGACTTCCAGTTTGAAATCTGAACTTTTGGTGATATTTTAATAACATTATTAATTTGTGATTCACATTTAGACCGTGTGCTGGCTCTCCATTCCCCTTGTAATCACACTGAGTTAGCATGTTTGCCAGCTTCCCATAGGTGAACAGTTTTCATC
The DNA here is from genome assembly GCA_013398275.1 of Promerops cafer. NCBI lineage: Eukaryota > Metazoa > Chordata > Aves > Passeriformes > Nectariniidae > Promerops > Promerops cafer. Next base: position 13,858 of record VZSE01003658.1, on the reverse strand, counting down.
ACAAGTGGATTTAGGTGTTTTCCTCTCTGTTTCAGGTGATCAACAATTCACTAGAGAGCCAGCCACTCACAATATGTTCCACATAAGCATCTGTTTCAAGCAGGAAATAAAATATTAGGCTAATGAGTAGGAAAGGCTGAACACCAACACTTCAGTGGCAGGTGTGTCATCCTGCAGCTGCACCTGCAAACTGCTGTGTGGGATTAAACAAAAACCAGATCAATCCTTGCTCTCAAAGAAATAAAGCAGGTACAGTCTGCTGCCCAGCAACCCATCGGATAATACTTCTGCATTGACGTATTCCTCTGGTTTGAAAACAGAAACATCTTCAGATAAATGTGTTTAACTATTGAGAATTTCAGATATTGTAATTGTAATGGTATTGAGGATTGCCTTAAATTTATGTAGAGTTAAGAAGTATCAAAATTTACTACCCAGATAAAATCTTTCAGGATAGACAATTGGATAAACACATAATTTTTAAGGTGCAATGTAGTCTTTGCAGTAGCTGAAGTTTCCAAAATCTAGGCAATTCCGTGCTTATCTCCTAATAGAAATTAGGTGTCTAAAGTTGATTTTCAGCAGAGATGAAAGCTACCAATAACTAGCTTGTGAACACCAGTGACACTGAGATATTAGAACTATCAAGTGCTCCTGTTCCACTTCTAAATAGGGGCTCTTTGACTGTGTAGACAAAGCACAGAAAAAAATAACATATGATTTTGCTAGTATTTAACCAGTGAAAAATGCACAAATATTTCACTATAAAATTTTGACTTCCTAGTGTGTTTTCTGATTCTTAGTGACATAAATCACCCAATCAGACTACACAAAAAATACCAGATGATTTCTATAATTTGTGTAGTGAAAAAGGTAAATGTTTTTAATGAATTTGAAGCTCAAAAGCATTCACTGAATAACTGTAAGTCTTTTCAATAAAAGCACATTCAAATATTTTTCAGGTCATCTAACAATCCTTTAAATAGCAAAGAATACATTTTTAGAAATTACTGAACGAGGCATGAAGGTGCATTCCTGTGAAAGATGCTTGAAGTCTGTGGAAAGATATTAGAGAATTGCTAATATGATTTAGCAGTGAATTTAGCTTTTAGTACCCTACTAGGTAAATAGCTAATGCATTTCTCTTTCATCCTGCTTTTATGCCACTACAATCACCAGCTTCAATACAGTTGATTGTTTTGTGTACCTTTATGAGGAATGCAAGTTCATGTGCAAGAAAGACCTTCAAGATGAGTCTGAATGCATGCTGTCAGGATGCTTTTGCATTGTAAACATTCAGAAATGTTCTCATACCTGAACTTCTCCCTAGTTCAATAGTGGGGAATTTGGGATACAGTCTATATGTGTAAAGAAAAGCAACTATGAAAGGAAACCGAATAAAAGAAAAAAGATAACATACAAGTGTTAAATAAGTAATTCAATAAATTCATTCAAAAACATTAAAAATAATAATATGGTATAAAAAACTACATCACCTTTGAACAGCCATACAATTAATAATGGTATAGTGTAAGAACTGCATCACTGTTGAACAACAGTTTCAGCCGCATGTGGTGGAGAGGGCCAAGGACTCTACGAGGGGTCAGACTGGCATCATGGGTGAGTTCAAGGTTTGGACTACCAGCCAAAATGCTCTTTCAGCTACTGGAGTTTGTAGTTCAGGAAAGGCTTAGCAGGAATGAGCTAAACAGAGGCCAGAAAGCTCAAAAATGAGTTTCTTAAGCTCACCATAGGAAACGCAAAGCAGAGGTTTGTGTCTCAAACTTCACTTTTCCTATCCTACTCCAGTTTTACAAATTATTTTTATTTTTCTAAATGGATCTATCATTTTCTAAAAAATTAGGATTTGATCTGCAGTCTTCTCAGTGTACTGCTCTCAGAGTACTCTGTTTTTCTGGACCATGTGATGAGCAGGTCTTTTAAATTAGCTTCTGTGTGGTTGTCCTGACTGAATCCTGCTAGCACCCACCTCTGACAGGCATTGGGACACACCTTTCTGACATTGACAGTTCTGCACATCAGAAAGGCAAAGCTATAAAGTGACTAGGAACTTCGGGTCTAAGTGTAATTTGGATGTTCTCCAGGTCAGGCAGATTGGAAGATTCAATAAAATCAACAGTAAAAATATGCTGGGAAACTTCTCTGTCTAGTATGGTGATGGAATCATTCCATATTTCTAAAATTAGGTCATCAAAATTCAGCTTTTGTTAATCTTCCAAATCTGGTGCTAGCTCTTGCTCCAGATTTTTACTCATTTACTTGATTCATATTTATTTTTTTTTACTTACGCAAATCTGCCCCTTTCTTTTCCTTCTCTCTCTTTTTTAAAATTGCTTTTTAAAATTTTTTATTTTTTTTTTTAAATTTAGCATGTTGCTTGCTTCACACTGGGTCTCTGGGAAACAATTAAATATGCATTAAAGTTTTAATTGAACGGAATATAAAAGAAATTAATGTACTGATTGTTTTGATAGACCTATTGGCAAACTTCTCCAAAAAACATATTTCAAATGCAAATATACAGCAGTGAAACAGTTAACTACAGATTGATTTTCTAAAAAAACTGCTGCAAATCTGCTCATCACACTGAGGGTAGTTTTTCTACGTCACTGTGTCTGTACAGTGGCAAGAGCTGCAATTTATTTAAGTACTTCTCCTTTTGAAAAATGGGTAAAGGAGAACATAGATGGAGAGAGTGGCTGATTTATGCTCCATTAAATGCCCTGTGTTTTGCAACATCCTTAAGCATTGCCAAGAAAAAAATCCAAACCAAAACATGCTTTTCCTCCATCAGGCTTTAATTGATGGAAAATTTCCATGAAGTCTGTACATTAACATGGAAAATGGGACCACTGATTAGCCACATAATCATTCATTTTCAGGCTGAAAATACTAGCAGAACCTTTAAAAAAAAAAACAAAACAAAACAAAAAAAGAATAGTATATACTGTATATACTTTTTTCAATGTACAGTATTATCACAATACAGATCAATGAGCTAACCCCCAAATCAAGGGAGTATATTGTCGTGCAGTTAGCAGACAATGACCCACTGCAGAAGGGCATTAATACCAATATTCTCCAGGACTGTAAACTATCTAGGTAACTACAGTCAGTTTTACTACTAGAGCACAATGTTTAAAATAAACAAACCTGTATTTCGTGGGTTGCACTTTTCCTAGAGATAAAAGGTCCTGATGATGGGGATAAATTGGGTATTTGTATAAAATTGGAATGCTGGAGTTGGCAGCTCGCACACACGTGTTCCTGGATGACTCGAATAGCAGTCTCCAAGGACTTAGCTCTAGAAACACAGCCTCAGCACACCCCAGAGAGGCTCTAAGCTACCCCTGACTGGCAAAGGCTTTTGCCTACAATCTGTGTTCAGGGTACCATAACTACTACATCCCTAGCCTTGTGTTTATCTCCATTGCGCAGACTAGCAATCATGGTTTGGCACAAGCCACTTCCTGAGAGCCTTTGCCACTCCACTGAAGGACAAAAAGATTACAGTGGTAGGGTATAGTTTACCCCTGTATAGGGGCTTGTGCTGGGAACTACTTTGTCAGCAGGACCTTTTGCAATTGTGGTGCAAAACCTGTGGATTTGGTTTAGGGAAGTGATAAACATAGGCACTGAAAAAATGCATACAGCGAAGAATTTCCTGTGGTCGTCATACAAATGTTGTTATGGAGAACAACACACAGAATTCATAATATTTTCAGTATTTCCTCCATAAGTCTATAGATATGCTTATTTCTAGCCTGAAGAAAAGATGTTTGAAGAGGATTTAAACACCCTGTATTCTAAATGGAGTGTTAATGGGAAACTAAGAATTACACTGAAATGTTTGTCTGAATGGTGTGGTTGGTGAGGATTCTGGTCAAACCATCCAACAGATATTTACAACTCACAAACTTCCTAACATCATCTCTGTTACAGTCCAACTCTTCCTTATATAGCCACAAAATCTGTAGATCTGTGGTTCCTATCAGGTCAGCTTAGTGCTACCAGTCCAGAAACCTCCTGCAAACAAAAAAACAGAGTGTGGGCATGGTTTAAAATAAACTGAGTTTAATCTCCAAGGAAATAACATGAGAACTCACTGGTTCAATAAATAAGAAAATGAGAAATGCAGCTGATTTCTACTTTATTGCATTTTACATTGTCCCTTCAGTCTCTTCAGTCTGCAGCACCATGCAGCAGAGTTTAGTTTTGATGCTTTGCAGAACATAAGACATGAATATGATTTGGAGAACTTAAAAAAAATCTGAGGCCTAGTATAAAAAACTATGATTTTCAAAAGCTAATACTAGAAGAAACAAAATTCTGGCAAAACACACTGAGCCAATTAAGGTGCTCTAGAGCAAATACTCATGTTTAATTCTCACAGCTTACAGTTTCTTACTGAAGTTAGATAAAACTCTGACCCTTTACTTGGCAAAGATAAAATTTTTTTGGTAAATGCAGCTTTGTTTCCAAGATAACTTGTCACTCATAGATATATTTACCCTATTATTATAATTAGTTTAATTATTAGAAAGCCTTTTTCTGAGTATTTGATAAAAAGATACTACAGCCAATCACAATTTCAGTGACTGGTAGTACTTTGAATATTCCCAGATTCCTTTCCTCAGATCAAATATTCTTTTGTGATGGGTTTCTATCAGCCTTCAAGTTGCCAACTTTTCCTTTTTAAGAGGATCATCATTCCTTCTAAAAGCCTGAGCTTTTGCATTAGAGAATGGAAGCATTAGAGAATGGAAACATTTGAAATATTAGTACTATTAGTTAATGTTTTATATATATCTTTCTCTCCTTTGCCTAGTTTCAGCTATTATCTTTCTTTCTGATGCTGATTTTCTATTTTTATTACTAGCATCTACTGCCTTTAACCGTAAAAATTTAAGTTTATGACTTCCACTGAGATTAATAAACTTATTTGACCTTTAAATGACTGCATGACTATAGTGATTATCTCCAATAGATAACAATGCTGAACTGGGTCTGTATGCTGCCTAATCCTTCTATACTATTCTTTCATTGGTATCATTCTCTCCTCTTTCCTAATAAAAGTATGTATCTATATATCTAATTATTTTCTAACTTTTACAAATTATTTTAATATTTCTGGGTTTAATTTTTAATCTTTAATAGTCTCTGGGCTTGGGGTTTTTTTACTTCAACATGGTTTAAATGGGCCTTATGGAAGGGTATACTGAGGAAGAAATAGAAGCTATGTATAAAAGGTAAGTTTGAAATCTGCATGGATAGATATACATAAAGCTTAATTTACCAGAAATGAACAAAAATAATTACAAAGCCCAGTGAGATGGACAAGGACTGGCATAGTAAGAGGGAAAAGTAAAAACCAAAAAAATAGCAAGCAGGGAGTGGGCACAGGCATCCAGAATTTTGAAGGCAATTGGTAGACTTAGTATATTGCAAGAAATGAAGTGTTTCTAGCCAAGGGGTTCAAAAAACATGTAATAGAGGCCATTCCCACTCCAGATTAAGATGGAACTAAAACTATATCTAATCCGTGAGCAAGATGTGTTACATGGATGGATTTACTAATTCACAAATTAAAGTGAGCGTATGGGACAAATAGAAAAGGAATAATATATGTTAAAGTGGTGGCATGCAGAATAATTTCTGGAATCTTTAAGACAGCGGAAAGAAAAAAGAACAAAAGTCTTCATTGTGTGTTTCTGGTAGAGTGAAGAGTGAGAGCTGGGTTGAGCAGCATAACTGCACTGCATAGCATGGCATGGCATCCAAAGCAGCTGTGCTCAGCAAGAAAAACACTTGTTCTTCAGCTTTTGATCTAGTTTCTCTAATGCTACCTCTGGTATTTCTTTCTCAGATTTTAAGTCAGAATAATGGGCCCAGTAAAGTATCCTGTCTAAAGAGTGGGCAGCAGCTTAGCTGAAACTGCACGTAACAGAACATTCTTTTTCTGTGTATGTCTTCCCAATTCTCATCATGTATTAGGAGAATCTTATCTAGAGGCTACTGAATACACCTTTATGAATACGTTCAATAGCATTGACTGAAAGCCAAATTCTCCACTAATTTGTCCAACTTTTTTTGGAACTTACTGATATTTGGTGTGTTTAAAACATACTGCAGCAGTGGCCATTTTTTAAAATTATGCACACCAGATCTATCTCTAGACAGATCCAAAGGAGAAGACTAGATCTGAATGTTGCTTATAGATAAAAGCTGAGTGAGACAAAAGTCAGATATTGAAACCTTTCAACTCTTCATTCTTGAAGGTCACACAATCACGGATGGCCCAAACACAACTAAGAATAGAGCTAAAAATCAGACTACAGACACCTGACTACCGGCAGGAGGAAAGGTGATCAAATTATGTAACATTTGGGTAACAAAATATGACTTTGTTGCCTTTAGCAGGCAATGAAACTGTATGCAGCATGGAATAGTCTTGCACTTCTGAAAAGTTTTGAAAAATAATTTTTTCCTGTTCTGTATGACTGGAGAATTTTTAATTATGATAAAATATTTACTCTTCTGATCTTCTGAGAATGGAATTGAATTAAATTAAACCTGTTCTATGGATTTATTTGTTAAAGTGGCCTCTGGGCTTGCATCTTAGTGATTTAATAAAAGAAATACATGTAAGAGTAAGCAACAGGGTAAGAGACTGTAGTGATTAGTGGTGCTTTGAATTTGGTACTATATCTAACATAAGAGACAATGGAGAACCATCACTATTTAAAGTATTAGAAAGCAAATATTATTACAGGAAACCCTAATTTTTTGAACTTCAGATAATTAAATTCAAGACATAATTTTAAAGGAATAGTTGTGATAGTAAAATATTACAGTCATAAATAATTTCCTCAGCATATATTGCTTTTTATAAACCTAGATGAAAACATTACTGTTTATGTGAGAGATGCTTTTCATGTGTTTAGTTATCCACTTTCGTCAATAAACCCAAGCTCTGGTTCTTTTTTCTACTGATTTTAATTCTTTATACAAAGAATGTAGATCATGTCTATCAAACTCATGTGCCTCAGAAAACTGTGGTATTTACAGACCCTGATAATGATCTTATTATGATCAGCAGAACCATGAAAATCCAGATGTGTATAAAAGACAATGCTTTCTAATGACACTTAGAAATATAAAATGTGACAATTAAGAAGGGTTTGCAGTTAGTAAGATTGCATGCAGAAATGTTTTAAATGTTTATTTCATTATGTTGGTTTTATATGGAAACAAAAGATTACTTTTTTGACCAAATGAAATAGAGTACTTAAAATCTAGGTATTTTGATATTTTTCTTTTAAACAGCAGAAATGTGTCCTTATTTTTGGTAATGTAAATGCTGCAGAAATGAGACTGAATAAAACTGCTTTCTTGTCAAATCTTTTTTCTTTTCTTTTAATTAACTTGAGTACAAGGATATCACATGATCTGTGCAATTCCAGCAAATAATTCAGTGTAGCTGCAAAGCTTCCTTAATAGGCAATTGACATTTTATACTTCTGCACTGCCATTTGTGTTTCAATTTTAACTTCCTGTGGAAACTACAAGTTTAACATACCCTAAACTAAAAATGATGTTGTCTTATCAGAGGATCTTTCTAAAATACAGGCATGAGAATTTTGGAATAATTAATGTGTTTCCTTTGATCAGCTCAGTTAAAGTCCTTTTTTTTGCAGAAAGGTCAATGGCAAATAATAAAACAAGATAATTTGAAAAAAATATGTACCGTGTTTTACACTCAATCCTCTGATTGCTGCAATGTACAATATGGGGGGAAAACCAGAACTCCAGATCCTTTATATTGCGGAGGACTGGACAGAATAGCTATGACAGGAACAGTTTTCAGTGAAACCCCTTTCCTGGCCTTTGACTGGTAAGAAAAGTTGCTGTAGTCATGAAAAGATCTCCTTCATTGTTTCTCCACTGTCGTGATTTGACACTGGCCAAATGCAAGGCGCTCACGAAAGCCACCCGCTCACTCTCCCCTGCTGCAGCTGGGCAGAGGAGAAAAGGAAAAAACAAAAAAATTAACAAAGGGTTCATGAGCTCAGATAAGGACTGGGAGGCAACATTCCAACAGCAAAACAGGGTCAAACTTAAAGGCATAGAGTGAATTTATTACTAACAGAGTCAGAGAGGATAATGACAAGTGAAAGAAGCTCTTAAAACACCTTTTCTCCCCATCCCCTCCCTGCCTCCCACTGAAAGCAAAAGGAAACAGGGCATGAGGGATTTGGTTAGTTCGTCACTGGAGTTCTTCCCTTGCTCAGGGAGAGCAGTCCTTACTCCCCTGTAAGGCCGTGGGGTCTGTCCCACGGGACACAACTCTCCCTGAACTGCTCCAGCATGGTCAAATCTCACGAGCAGCAGTTCTCCCAAATTTGCTGAAACGTGAGTCCCTCCCACAGGCACACAGTCCTCCCAAAACTGCTGCGGCCGCTGTGGGTCACTCTTCCAGGGCTGCAGTCCTGCCAGGACAGGCTGCTCCAGCCTGGAGGCAGGGCCTTCTCTGCCCCGGCCCTGCCGCCGATCACAGCCTCCTCCAGGCACCCCCGCCCCGGCACGGGCACCTCCCCCAGGGCTGCGGGTGGATCTCTGCATTCCCCGTGGGTCCCCAGGGCTGCGGGTGGATCTCTGCATTCCCCGTGGGTCCCCAGGGGCTGCAGGGGCACGGGGCCTTCACCATGGTCTCACCACGGCCTGCAGAGGGATCTCGGCTCAGCTGCCTGCAGCACTTCCTGCCCCTCCTTCTCCACCGCCCTTGGTGTCTCCGTGTTGTTTCCCTCACATGTTCTCACCTTCTCCTCTTTTTTTGACTAGAAGCCAAAACCCCATGACTTTGTGTTGATTTTCTTCTTAAATATGTCATCACCAGCCTCTCTCATTGGCCCAGCTTTGGCCAGCAGCATGTCCATCTTCAGACCCATCAGGGACTGGCTCTGCCAGATACGGTGGAATTTTCCAGCACCTTCTCACAGAAGCTACCTCTGCAGCCGTCCTGCCACCAAAAACCTGGCCGAGCAAAACCAGCACATCCATGAATAACACTGGCTTTGAGCAGAACCTCCTACGGATCATGCTAGCAAAGAAAACATATTGAAATGCCACGAGAAAGGCATTAAATACACCATATTCCTACAACCCTCCAACTGCCATGGGTATCAACAACAGATAATAGTAGTTTTATAATTTTTTTCACTGTTGTTTTTTTTTAACAGATTAACCTATGAACACTTTGTGATGAACAATTCCCTCTTACCCATTTGTCAGTGGTGTCTCATTTACATCTCTGTTTTGGTTTTGGTTGGTTGGTTGGTTGGTTGGGTTTCGGTTTTTGTTGGGTTGTGGGCCTTTTTTTTTTGTTGTTATTTTTTGTTCTTTTGTGTTCTTTTGTGTCCTTTTGTGTTCTTTCCTTTCTTAAAGCACTGAAAACTGAAACTACACGGAATATGAAGAAGACAAGTGTTGCAAATGAACTGGTGCCAGTTGAATGTCCCAATAAGATTCTTAGACTTCACTGGTCCAAGTAGACCAATCTTTTTGCAGTTTCACGTCTTTGAAATACGTCTGCCTCTCAGCATGCTGCAACTGTGAAGACAAAAGGCATTTGGGCTCCCATTAAAAGCTGTTCTTTTGGACAAAAGAACTCTGCCAAAAGCAAAGCAGAGTTTTGTGCTTGAGAACACAAAACACCTGGCAACATTGCAGTCAAAGCTACTGCTGTAGCCGATTATTTGCTACCTATAAAACATTAAGCATCAGAGCCTTCTTGATGTTTTTCTAATATGCTTTATGTTTTGGGTTGGGTTTCTTTTTTTTTTTCCCATTTTGAATGCAGTTTTTTAAAATTATGCTATTTAGAAGGTATTTTAGGCTGCTACATTTTACTGACGTCTAAAGGGCTCTTCATTTGGCACGTGCAATTCTTTAGGGTAATGCAGTGAGGAGATCCTTGCTATAAAGAAAAATTCAACTCCTTTAAGAAAACCCACACCAAACAACCTCGTAGCTACGGTATAGCTATCACAAAGCAGTGGATTCATTTTCAGAGGTGTTTCAACTTCATGCACAAAAAATATATTATTTTATTTGAAGTGTATTACAAATTTAGACTTTATACTCTTTTCTGCTTTCTTGTTTGTAGGAGATAGCAGCAGCATGGAAATAAGAGGAAGATCAGCAGAAATGAGAGAAAAAGCAATGGCAGTATGTTCTTCCTTGTTAGCCTCCATGCTCTAAATTTAGGGTCCAGAGGCATACAGAGTTTCACTGAAGTGCTGGAAAAGGCTAACTTCACACCAGCAGCCTGAGGTATGCTTGCCTTTTGACCACTGGGCATCTCAATTCAAATCACTGAGATCATCTGCAATTTCTCTGGGCAACGTGTTCCAGTGCCTCAGCACCCTCTTATGACCTAATCCAAAAGGCGAATGATCAGTGTTTGTAAATAGATATTTAGGGTTTATTTTAGAACAATCTGGTTGCAGTGGAAAGCAGTTATATAGCCATTTTGGTTATAACCTGTTTAATATAGCAATAAAAAGTAGAAAAATAACCTTAACAAAACATAAAAAAAGAAAAAAAAATATCGCGTCGGCCTGCCTTCACTGGCCCGGACAGGCAGGCGCGCGATGGTTTGGCAGTGCGGGTGAGCCTGCAAAGCGCAGCGGCACAAGGACGACAACGAGACACTGACGAGAGAGAGACGGGTCTCCGTGCAGCCACTTGACCGAACGAGGTTTGTTAGGGAGAGGGTCCAGGGAGATGTAGGGAGGTCAAGGAGTGCCGCAACGAAGGCGGGAAGTCTGAGGGAACACAGGGTTTTATAGTGAGGGTCCAGGGCGGATCTGAGGGTCAGGGTCCAATGGCGGTAGGGATTACATAACGAGGAACCAATAGGGAAAGAGGGGTGTAAACTGCGGCAAAAACGAGCCAATGGGGATACAGAACAGGGGGAAACTTCTAGAAAATATTACAAAAGAGCATTGACGGACAGGCCAACGGGGCCAATAGGAATACACACATTAACATATTCATAACTTATATAAACTCAAACTTCACACCGGGTCCATGGCCGTGGAATCTTGGGGGACTGACGCGTCCCCACAATTCTCCCTTCTTTTTTTATTAAAAATGCACTGGCCATGGACCTTTTTAATGCTTTGATAAAACAAGATGAAACACACAAACATACTATGACAATCATAAGGAGTAACACAACGGTCTTCAAAAGATGTATAAGCCAACCTGTGATTCCCCACCCCTCAAGGAGTTCACTTATAGGGTCTTTTGTCTGTTCTCTTATTTTAATCCACGGAGAGACTATCGGGAATACAGTTGTCAAATACATCAAAATAAAACAGACAGGCGTCATCCTCGTGGCGGAACAATCCTGGAAGCAAAAGAAAAAGCAGTCTACCAACTATGATATCCTGCAAATGCTCATTTTTCAGTGACACAGTCTATAGTACCAGCAATGGTAACACCAGTTTCTTTTTTAAATGTCTCAGTCTTAATTTGGTCTCTAAAAGGGCAGAGCTGGAAGGTCATCCTCGTCGTTGGTTGGTTCTTGCAACGAAGTTGTAATGTCCAACATAGGAGTGGTAGAATTCATCTTTTTCTTTCTTCGCTTCCAAGCCTCAGCATCCTTTTCTGATGATTTGTCTTCGACGGGGAAACGTTCTACAAAGGGCTTGACATTCTTGGCAGGGATCCATTTTGGACCAGCAGCAGTTGATACGCAGGCAAATCCTCTTCCCCAAGTCACCAGCTGGAAAGGGCCTTTAATCTCTTTCGTTTCAGGATCTTTGATCAACACCGGCGGTTTTTCCTTTAATTTGAAAGTAGCCGAATTGGAGAAATGCCGGACGATTGGGGGATTGGGCTCTATAATTGAATTGTTCAAAAAATTGAACACATAAACTGCCTTAGCCAGTCTCTCAATGGGAGATATAATCTGGACTCCCCCTCTCTGTTGATCAAGGATTCTTTTTAACGACTGGTGCGATCTTTCAACGATTGCCTGCCCTGTTGGGGAATGAGGAATGCCCGTAGGATGATTAACACCCCATAGCTGCAGAAAATCTTGTACCTTTTTTGATTTATAAGCTGGACCATTATCGGTTTTGATCTGTCTGGGTATCCCTAAGGCCGAGAATGCCAACGTAAGGTGTTTAGCAACATCCCTCGCCTTTTCCCCACTATGTGCTGAGGCAAAGATGGCTCCAGAAAAGGTGTCGATGGAAGCATGTATAAATTTAAGTTTCCCAAATGGTGGATAATGAGTTACGTCCGTTTGCCACAGTTGCAGACTCCCCAACCCTCTGGGATTAACTCCCTGTTCTGAAGAGGGAAGGGCGTAAGACTGACAACTGGGGCAAGTCGCCACAATTGCAGCAGCTTGCTGCCTGGTAATTTTAAACATCCTTACGAGGGCTGATGCATTCTGATGGAAAAACTGGTGGCTAAGCCTTGCTTGCTCATGGATGTTAGGTAGATGGTTTTGAGCGAGCATGGCTAGCACATCTGCACGATTATTTCCTTCTGCTATAAAACCAGGTAACGGGGTATGAGAGCGGGTGTGCATAATAAAGAAAGGCTTTTCTCTGGCTGAAATTAATTGAATTAACTGAGATAAATATTCAAATAAATGTGGATTAGTAGCTTCTTTTAAAATAGCGTCTTCTGCTCTAGAAACCACTCCATAGACATATTCTGAGTCCGTGATTATGTTAATCGGTTCTCTAAACCTTTTGAAAGCTCTTACCACGGCCGCTATTTCCGCAATCTGCGGTGACCCCTGAACTACCTGCACATCATCTTTCCATTCGTTTGTTTTTGGGTCTTTCCAGGTTATAACTGATTTGTGAGAGCGACTGGAACCATCGGGAAATATAGTAATCCCTGGGACTGGCTTATGACTCATTACATGCTTGGGATAGAGTTTAAATTTGGTTTTGAACAATTTATGCTTTGGGTAATGATGAGTGATTTGAGCAGAACAGCCCTCAAAAGAAACTTGAAATGACTGCGAATGTTGCAACAGCCAATCGATGTCTTCAATTTTGAAAGGAACGAAAATATTAGTAAAATCACACCCTGCTAATGATAACAACCTGGTTCTTGCTTTTTTTATAAGGAATGCAGTTACGTCATGTCCGGTGATGATAGTTTTTGTAAATTGATTCGGTCGGAATACCCACTCGATGATAATAAGTGGGTCTGGGAGCTTCTCATCCCACTGAAAAATTAAACCGTATAATTTTGGGGAAGGTCCGAGGATTGCAAAATGAAATGGGAGATCTTGGGAACATCTATTAGCTTGCCGCCTTTTAAGGGCATCCGCGATACGACAAATAGCTTGCCTGGCTTCTTGTGTCAATTCTTTAGGGGCATCTAAGTCATCTCCCCCTTTTAGTAGATTAAATAGAGGTTCCATATCATCAGTTGAGATGCCCAATAGCGGTCTCACCCAATTTATTGACCCGCATAACTGATGTAACTCTCTTAAGGTTTTCGGGTCATCTTTGATCTCTAATAATTGGGGTTTAACAGTTCGTTGCATGATCTCAGTTCCCAAGAATTTCCAAGGGGCAGTATACTGAATCTTTTGCTCCGCAATTTCGAATCCTTCCCTCTGAACAGTATTAAGGACTTCTTTTAGTACTATGTTCACAGTCTCTTGGTTTTTGGCACAAATTAGGATGTCATCCATATAATGTAGGATGATGGCATCCTCAAACTTCTTTCGTATAGGGACTAACAGCTTTCCGACTGCCCACTGGCAGATGGTAGGGCTATTTTTCATGCCCTGAGG
>VZSE01003656.1:3814-61906 GCA_013398275.1 Promerops cafer | reverse complement strand
TTTTTTTCCTGGGTCATAATTTATTCCCAAGCCCCGAGAGCCAGGACAGACTCAGCAAAAAAAACCAAACGAAACAAAAAGCAACAACAAAACGAACCAATATTCACATTTCCAAAGGATCTGAAGGATTTGTGCAGGAGGGGAGATATCCAGCCAGCCTGACCATATGCCCAGTTCAGGGGGTGGGAGCTCCTGGGAAAGGGGTCCCAGGGGTAGGTCTGGGCCTTCAGTTTGGATAGAGGGAGCTTGGGATGCTCTGGCTTCCATGTTTTGGCTGTGACTTGGGATGCAAAGAAAAATGAGCTCTGTATCACTGCAGGGATGCCAGAGAAATTCTACGGTGGAGCCCACAGGCACCGAGCACTCAAAAGCATCACTCAGAAGCAAGAGGTAAAGAACTGTGAGGAAGCATTCCCTATTTTCTCAGGTACTGCTTCTTCTCTTCCTGGCAGCCAGGGACAGTCATCCATCTACTGAAGAAGATCTTTCAAACCCAAGTTCCCGGGGAGTTCCTCCCTCTCCTCCCCCTGAGCCCCCACCGAGGCAGACCTGCACTCCAGCATTTTCTACGTGAACAGGAGCAGCAGCAGAAGGTCAGGAAAGGGAAACACCTGGAAGCAGGCGCTGCCCTGGCAGCCTGGTAATACTGCAGTGGGGAGTGGAGAGGGTGCACCTTTCCCAAAGAAGCTTGTGGCTCATCAATTCAGGAATCTCCTCTTCTGTTAGGGATAAGGAGGGAAAGAGAGGACTTCAGAGCTGCACTGTTCATTTGAGCAGTGAAATGCATCACTGGAGGCTTTCTGCCTTCCTGACTCCTAAAAAAAGCAGTGGGAGCACCCTGAGTTCATGACCCTCCCCCTCTGTTCAGCCTCAGAGCCCTCCAGGATGGTCAAGGATGCAGGGAGCTGGTTCAGACAAGCCCCAGACCAGGAGCACAAGAGGCTGAACGGGGTGAATCCAGACTGGCTCCTGGATTTTTCCTCTAGTTTAAGATTGACTTCCCTGCACAGGAGAAAACTTTTGAGCTTGTGTCTTCTGCTTGCGCTGTAGGACAAACAAGAGCCTGGAAAGGTCTAAATGTAATTCTGCTGGGTTCTTTGATGAAAGAAATTCAGCTCTTCCCTAGATGGAAAGGTCCCACAGGGGCCTGGTCACAAGGAGACAAGGAATGAGCACTACAAGGGAATAATGCTGGGTTTAAAAAAGTACTATTGGCTGATCACTTGACTGTCAGGGAATAATTAACAGCTGGGACAAAGATGCCTTTTTCGAGGATTAAGGGCAGCAAACCCTGTAAAAAGCTTTCCCACCGACAAAGGAAGGCAGAGGATTATCCTGAACTGGGACTGCAGCACCAGAGCACTCTCTTGAGAAGCTGCTGCTTCAAAGGAAGGCACAGGAAGCTTTACTGAGCAGATGGGAAAGTCTGTCCCTACATCAAGTTTGAAATTGGTAGGAGTTATCTTTAGCTCCAGTGTTGTCTCCTCACTGATGCTTACTTGTGCTTGGAAGCACTTGGTGCCACAGAAATGTGCACTTCACATGGGAATCTGGCTGATTCTTTGGCCTGACTGATCATTTAGGGCAATGAACTTGACAGGAATTCTCTGCTGTTTGAAAGCTGCACGGGTTCTATATGTTTTGAATTTGGCAGGTTTTATTTTGCTTGAATGTCTGCAAATTATGAGATGTAGGAAATAAGAACTAGTGACATTCAGAAAACCCCACAATATTAATAAATGGGGGGAGGGGGAATGTAATAAACCAGAGCCTGATGATTTCTGAAGTTTTCTCCCTGAATCATCAAAATGTTGGAAAAGACAGAAAAATCCTTTTGAAAGATTTCAGGAGTCTCAGAATATGAAGTTAAGGCTATGTGATGGATAGGGCTCTGCTCTGCATTTATTATGGAGGCTTATGCTAGGAATTTTTGCTGTGTCTTGAGGCAATGAGAGGAAGGAGAGAAGCAGGAGCCACATGAACTCCAGGATTTTCCATGACTCCTGTGATGGGGACATCCAAGATATGTTTGAAATATGCTCTTAACAGGGCTGGCCGTGACAGCTATTTGAGGGTAGGTGGAGGAGTTAGGGGATGAGTGAGAGACTGTTCACACTGCCAGATGAGAGGGTGGATTCTTTGCAATGGAAAGAGTCTGACCCAGCTCCTTCCCAGAAATGCTGACGTCCCTGTGTCCTCTCCTCTCCTGCTGCTGGCAAACACAGCCAGTGGCCGAGACGGCGTCAGCTGAGGGACACTGAGGTGACCAAAAGTGATGAGAGCTCTTGGTTTCCACTGAAGTCAGAAGCAGCACCTTGCAGGGCAGCCCTGTGAGCGGTGAGATGGAGAATAGTTTGTTCCCTGTATCTGAAATAAGCATGGAAAAGTTAATTGAAGAAATCTGGCTTTTGACCTAAGTGAGGAAATGAAGTCAGGAGCTACCAGGCCACAGAAAGTAATTTCTGCAGCTTTTGGTCTTGAAGGCTTGTTTATTTTTGCAGTGTTTAGCAAAACCTTCTGTGGCATGAACACGCCAAAATAGCAGCTTGCACTCACTGGGTGAGCTCTCCCTGGGAGCCCTGCCCGGCTCGGAGCCGTGCCCGGCACGACGAGGGCTGCCTGTGCCTTCAGAGGAGACGGGGCCCGGAGGGCAGGGCTCTGCTGTGTGACCAGTGGGGCGTGGGGACACGTCAGGAGACCACGAGTGGCCCGTTGCTCTTGGCAGTCCGTGTCTCAGCAGGGCAGGCCTGGGCAGAGCCAGATGTGAGCAGCTCCATCAACATCTGTGTCCACTCCAGCTCCCAGCGAGCAAACAGGCCAGTGTTTTATTAAACTGAGTGTTCATGGACATCCTGGACCTCCTCTTCAGATCCTGAATTCAAAGGAAAGGAGAAAGAAAAGTGTCAGCTACACCTGGCTGAACATTCGCAGGCTCTGCAGCGGCGGGGGCCTTGACCCTGCAATCCAGAGACCAGATGATGCAGGAAAAAACACTAAGTGAAATCTACTAAAAAAGCCACTAAGCCACTGTCCAGGCTCCCCAGGGAATGGTCCCAGCCCCGAGGCTGCCAGAGCTCCAGGAGCATTTGGACACTGCTCCCAGGGATGCCCAGGCTGGGATTGTTGGGGTGTCTGTGCAGGGCCAGGGACTGGACTGGATGGTTCCTGTGGGTCCCTTCCAATTCAGAATATTGCACGATTCTAGGAAGTTCCTTTCAGTTTTTCAGAGGGAATTTTCTGGCCACCTCCCAGCCAGTTTATTCCTCTAAGGTTTAGTACAATAAAATCTTAAGATAAGACATCAAGCTACTTCTTATATATTTCAGAGGAGGCAGGCTAAGGGCACCCTAGGATTCACATCACTACTAGGTGTTTGCTTTTCAGGCTTTTTGATGTTTGCTCTTTGTGAAAATCTGTACAGCTGATTCAAAAATTATTACGAACAGAAAATAACACCAATTCATATCTTACAGAGCCAGGGGGCAACAGAAACTCCAGGCAATAAGAGCAGAGAGCAGTGATGCAAGACAGGAATGACACATGTTCCACAGTGTTTGAGAGGTTGTACAAATTGCTTCTGAGCCCAGCTCAGGCCCAGGCTCTTCCCCAGCCCTTCCACCTGGAGCATTACTGACAGGCAGGTGCTGAGCAGTTCACTTGGAACCATCCAACAAAAGGGCTGCCTGAAAAGCTGCACCCAAGTCACTGCTCCAGACTGCCCCTTTCTCTCTAAGTCACTGCCTGTTGTCACACACACCACAGTCCCTTCCCAGATGTCTCTCAAGCCAGCCCAGAACTCTTACACAAGGTCAGCATAGCCCAGCAAAGGCATACAGGCATTATTCTTCCAATTTCCCTTTTCCTGAATGTTTCTGAGATCAAAGGAAAGAAATGCCCACTTAGACATTCATCGAGGGCAATGTAAAACAACTTTTCAGAACAGTCACAACAAATTCTTCTTGGTTATATATCACCAACTGTAGGAGCAGAGCCTTGAAAATTAACTATGTGGGAAGAAAACAAATGAGATTCTGCTTGGAAAAGCATAGCTAATCAATGTGGGAAAATAAATGCACATGGTGTTTTACATGTACACACGTGTGCAAGCATGGCCATAGTACCTGAAGATGGAGTTTAAGCGTATCCTGCATTTGTGACTTGAGTCACAAGTATGTGGGATAAGCCATTTCCAACTGCTTCCCTTGTCACCAGCTTATGTGCAACCCAAAAAGAGACTGCCCAGCTTCAAGCCCTCTGTGTTCACATGCCTTCAGTCTCAAACAGCATTACTAAAATACTTTCTGAAAGCTGTGCCTGCATAAGTGTCCCCTGCTTGTGCTAAGAGAAGATCATGAACCGGGAGAGGTGGGAGAACCTTGGCTGCTGCACTGGCCATGGCAGGGCAGTGACCTGGAGCACACCTTGATGACAGCACAGAAATCGTGTTCTTTGGGTGTTAGGTTTTAAGGGTGGTCTTTTTTTGCCCTCTAATCCCTCTGTGCCTCCCTTGTAAAGATCAAAGACGTGACAGCAAAAGAGACTGAGGATGAGCAGGAGGGAGGAGAGGGGGAGGATGTCGAGAGCACTGCAGGAGGTGAGATTTCCCAGGGAGAGAAATCAAGAGATTTCACCAGCCTGTCCTGGAGTAATGTGGCTGTTCTGGGGTGCTTTCCGGGTGTGCTGGGGTGGTTCAGGAAGCCATCCAGCTGCAATTCACTGCCAGCTGTCTGTCTTCCCTGAAGAGGATCCACCAGCATTGCTCCGAGGTTGATTCTCTGGGAACACGACTCCCAGGTGCGGCCTCTCCCAGGCAACAGAAGAGTCGGGGATGCACCTCTATGCAAAGCCCGCCAAGAAGGGCCTATGGGGGTGCTCAAGGAAGAGGCACAAACTCCAAGATCATTCAAGGCTCTCTGGGATCATCCACAGCGTTATTCCCTGCGGTGCCAGTGCATGGCACTGCCTGCACAAGTGGAATTTCTCCAGGGGCTGTGGACCTCACCTGGCAGCTGGGCGAGGTAAGCACACACCTGGAGGGTGCTGCATCCCACAGGAGCACCAGCATCTTCTGGAAGCCCTGGTTTAGGAACTTCCTGAGCCAGAGGGTGGATTTGCATCTCTGCATTTGCTACCTCTTGATCTGGGCTCTCAAAACCATTTTACTTCTGGCATCTACATCCCAGGGGCAACCAGCACCAGTTTCAGTATACACCATGTGTTGCCTTTTGGGTGTTTTAAAGCTTCTGGTTCCCGTTTGATGCCATCAATTACTTTGTTCTAAGTACTGTCTTATCTGCCTTCTCCTCTGCTCTCCTAATTTCATATCCTCTCTTTCATATCCTCTGCTAATCACTTTTTTTCCCACATGAAACTCTCACTATTCTATTTTCTCAGAAAAACCCATCGCTGGGATTGTACCAGATACCTTTCTGCCCTTCCTCCAAGCCTGATTTCCCTTTCTTTTCCCACCCTTTTTGGTGATCAGGAGCTGTGAGATCACCACAGGCTTACACAGCTGCATAAAGGCACTTTCAGCTTGTCCCACACAGTTCCCAGCCAGCTAATGATAATGATAGTAATAACAACAATCATGATAACAATAACGTTGTGATTTTTACTTAAAAGTGGCTCTGCTCATGTGTGGCATTTTGTGCTACTTACAGGGGATTTCACCCACACTGACTCAACAGCTCAGGGGCAGGAGATCCTCCTGTAACACTGTATCCAGTTTTAATGCTGGTGTCCTGATGGATACCTTGCTGGAAGGTTCAGACAGCTGGAGAACTCCACTTTTCTCCTCCTCTGAGTAATTCCCCTCCATTAAGTCTGATCTGCACTCCTCTCCTTTTTCAGTGAGTTATTTACCTGTGGGAGCACCTTCCCTTTTATCCTTTCAGAGCATCCTTCCCCTAAAAGATCTGCCAGGTGTTATCTCTCCCTACAAAAACTGGGTTGCCTCCTCCCCTGGTTTTCACATTCAGCCATGTGCCTACAAGTCAGACCCTGTATTTGAATTTTTAACAATTTGCTTGGCTGGAAAGTCAGGCTCATCCTTCTGTGGCTTCAGCTATTTCCAGCTGATATTGCCCTCAGCTCTTCCTCCTGGCTCTGGGCATGGGTAAGAGATTGCAGTCCACATTCAGGATTTATCAGCTGTGTGCTTGAGCCCTGCAGGATGCCCAGTGGGTAATCTGTACCCCTGGCAATTTGTTCCTCTCCACCGTATTTCAGAAGTGCTCAAACTGGTGTTTGGATTCGTGAGGGATCCTGCTCCCCTGCCCTGAATGGAGCTGTACCAGGTGAGAGCCTCCCCGAGCACTCCTCTGGAGATCACTAATGCAATAAAGGCAGTTTGCTCTTGTGCTCTGCACTTTCAGCCCCTGAACATCCCTCAGACCTGTGTTACTCCCTAGATCTGAAGAACCCCAGGCAGCCTTCTCCCTTCCAATGGAGCTGGAAACGTTTGCATTAATAGTCTGTTTTGCACAAGCTGTTCACAGCAGTATTCCCTGGCCTGTCTCTCCATGGCTCTGCACTTCACTTGGCATCCAGCTCTGTTCTGATTTCCTTCTTCAGCCACACCTTGACTTTGGAAGAGCAGTTTTTGAGTGCCCTCTCTGCCCTGCTGCTTGACCAGCCCTTTTCTGGGGCTGTAAATGATCCCTATGCCCAGAAGCATCTTCAGACTGCTTATTTTAGCAATATTCTCATAAGACTCTGCTGTCTATGTAGGCTCCTCTTTGCAGCCTGTGCTGATGCAGTGCTGTAACCCTAATGCCACCCTCTTTCTGCCTGGGGGCAATTGGGGATTTTTGTGTCACTTGTCACTGGACTTCACACTCTTCTTAGTGCAGTGTCTCTCCCATGCCACCAGAAGAGACACATGCTTCTCCTCCCTGTAATTTCACCTAGGAATTACAGGGTCCCACTGTTTGCTTTTCTTTTAAATTGGGTTTCTGAAAAATTTATGTCAAAACTTTAATTTAAAGCTGGGCTTTCTAATTCATCCACTTGTATTTTTAGCCTTATGCCATTTATCTGGAGGCAGAGATGCATTTTTCCTTGGTCTCCTTGTCTGTTTTGTGTCCTGCTTGCATGGGACTGTCTATTGAGATTGTTCTTTGCTCTTTTTTACTTTTCTATTGATTTATACCTTTCCCAAGATAAAGAACCAATGGGATTATAACTCAGAGGTTGTGTTATGTCAACCAATGTTTTCAGCTTGGTGGCTTTTCTGCATAAGCCCTGCACAAGCTCTGTGCTCTGTCCTCTGCTCTTAATATTAAGTTAAATCCTGAATTTGTGTAGTCTCTCAATCTTGCAAGGGAATTCTGACTCTGGCTGGCCCTGAAAGCATCCATAGAAGCTACTGCAGTAAACACACACAGATTCACAGCACCTTCAGATACACTGGTCCTTCTACCTGCTGGAATGGGGAGAGAAAAGGGAATGAAGGCTTGGTGTGCTTGGCAAAGCAGCTGGCACTGGCTCTGGGTGGGGGTCAGGGGGTCATCAGGAGGTGGGCACAGACTGAGGAAACTGGGACCATTTCCAAAAAGACAGAAGCATCCCAGCACGGACCTTGCAATGCCTAGCACCCTGTGTCAGGTGCACAGACTCCTGCCCTTAGAGCCCTCCCAGGTTCATTTGGGAGCTCAAAGCAAGCCCTGAGCAGCCTGCCCTGAGCCAGGAGAGGGCTCTCCCCATGTGGGGTACCCTGGGAGGGCATCAGCACTCAGAGCTCCCTGCAACCAGAGACATCTCTGCCCTGATGCCTCCTTATCTCTCCAAACACCAGCATCCCTCCAGGCCTTGGAAGAACCTCCCTATCACCTATCTGCAGTGTCAGGCACTTCTGCACCGGGGAAAAATATCTGTTCCTGGGAGTCTGGGAGGCCAGAAG
The DNA here is from genome assembly GCA_013398275.1 of Promerops cafer. NCBI lineage: Eukaryota > Metazoa > Chordata > Aves > Passeriformes > Nectariniidae > Promerops > Promerops cafer. The sequence goes on along the minus strand of VZSE01003656.1, from coordinate 54,003 downwards.
GCTGCAGGGAGCCAGGACCATGCCCGTGCAGCCTCCCCTGCCTCCGTGGCACCGGGAGCCTGGGCGTGGGGTGGGGCTGGATAGACAAGCACTGGGAGGAAGTTATTATCTCTGCGGCACAATGGGCACAGTGAGTCACAAGTTTAAGGCCAGTGTTTTAACAGAAATTAGACAGCCAGATCTGTGTTTGGTACCGAAATCAAAAGGATTTGCCCGAGGACCTGCAATGAGTCAGTGGCAGGGAGAGGAAGGGAGACAGGCTCTGCTCCCAGCCAGCACCTGCCCCTGCTGACTCGCAGATTGCTGCCTTCAGAGGACCTGAGAGAGCAAGAGCTGGGAGCTAAACTCAGGTTCTTTCAAAGACATTCGTCTCAAAGGCATTCTCCCTCTCTTTGTGAGAGACGTGCAGCAGTTAGGCAGAGGGCCAAACTTTAATTACATCTGATTTCCAAAAGACACTAAAAAGCAACTCCCACGCAACAGAGGCAGGTGAGAAATGAGGGATGTGCAAATCCAGCAACTCAATTAGTCTGTTCTACTACCCCGGGCCACACACACTTCCTTTCTCACTGATTCCAGTTAGCTAGGCTTGGCTAGAACTACTGGAGCCCAAAAAGCCTTAATGATAACAACTCTGCCAGTAAGACATCCAGACTGGTGCAAGGACACTGAAAAACGTGGTCCCACCCCTTCCTTTGGGAGATATTCCAGCTGCTAGAGACGTTTAATTAAAATTAGCCACCTTATATCTCAGTTGCAGTATCGCAGGGTTTGGTGCACTCTTTAACACACTTGCTCATCATTCAGGCCATCACCCTCACAGGTGAGCTCTGGAATGCTCCTGCAGTAGGAAAACCCATCAGGAAGGTACCAGGTGTCCTGGCAGCTGGAGTTCCTTCAGCAAACCCCCTCCTCGTCCACCTGCTCGCTGCCAGCAGAGGCGAAGGCCAGACTTACCCTGACCACGCTGCTGAGATGGGCACTGAAGGCGGACACTCAGACTGCGTCTGGGGGTGCACGTCCCTGAGAGATCTGCAGGAACTGAGCGGTTCCTCTCCCGTCCTGACAACCCCTCCTCCTGCTTCCTCAGCTCGGAGCTGGACTGTGGCACTAAACACTTCCAGAGCGGCCGGGAGCCGCTGGGCAGGGGAGCGCTTGGGATCAGGGGCTGGGCTTCGGGGGAGCAGCGGTAGCCAGCGGGGTGGCCGGGAGGAAGGTGAGCGTCGCAGGCTCCGGGCTCGGCTGAGTCCTTGGGCAGGAGAGCAGGGTCAGGCTCCAGGGGACACTTTCTTTTCCTTCGGTGATGCCTGCTCTGTAAGCTGTGTCTGGGGGGCAGCGGGACAGGGGGTGTGCCAGCTGCTCCCAACTGTCTGTTGGCATCTACACTGAAGTCCAACCTGTTTGGAGAAGCGGAGGAGGTGTGAGGGGGCTCCTGGCCTTCCTGGGGACAGGCTGGCTGGCCTGCTGGAGCTGCCTCCTGCAGCACGGCACTGCTTTCCAGAGGCTGCTGAGAGTGATGGCTTTTCTCAGGCCTCTTTTGTGTCCGAGCACTGTGGAAGGCAACCTTGGCCCCGGAGTACCGGGATTTGCGTGGCCCGGGCCCCTGCCCGGGCCGCCCAGGGGGACAGTTCGCATCCTGCCTGTAGTGGTGGTGCTGGTGGTGGTGGTAGTGGACGTGGCTGAGCACCTGGGGCTTGGCCGGAGCAGCGCCCCCAGGCACCATCAGGTCCAAGGACCGGGGCCGCCTCTCCCTGGGCGGCCGCAGCTGCTCCCGGCCGTGGTCTGCGGTGGGGCCCTCGGAGCTGCAGTACACGAAGGGATCGTAGTCGCTGCTGAGGGAGCTGCGGAAGGTGGAGCAGCTGCCGTGGATGCCCTGCAGGCTGACGTCCGTGCAGTTCAACATGGAGTCACTGGAGGAGCCGTGGCAGGGCCCCGAGCTGGAGTCGCTGCCCGGCCCGTCGGCCAGGTACCCGCTGTGCTCCGTGAGATAGCTCTCCCCAGAGCCGCTGCTGTTGTGCTGGTGCCCGTGGCCAAGCCCTCGGCGCAGGGCGGGCGCACGGTGCTGCTTCTGTGCCAGGGCTGCCTTGGGCGCCAGACAGGGGGGCTGAGGCTGAAGGGGACATGTCCTGTGGGGTGCCAGCGCCTGCCCACATGCAGAGGGGTTGGGGTGCTGTTGCCCCAGCAAGCCCGGAGCCAGCGGGGCCACGTGGCCACAGGCCAGCAGGGAGGTGGCTGGCCTGTAGGGCATGTAGTGGATGGTGCCAAAATCCAGCTGGGAGAGCTCTGGAGAGTGGAAGAAGGGGTTGCTGTGGGCTGGCTCTGGGGGAAAGCTCCTGAGGTTCCTCTGAAGATATGCGTGTGGGAGGTGGTAAAGGGCATGTCCTGGATGCTGGCGGAAAAGGTGGAGTCGCCGCCCAGGCTCCATGTCCTGAGGGACCAGCCTGGAGCTGGCAGCCATGGCCTGGTCCCCTGAGTCTCTGGCTGTGGAGAAAGAAGGGAGTATCCAGCACAGGTCCCACAGCCCATCTGCAGCAACCCCGGCACCGATGCTGCACTGCCCTCCCACCAGGGCCCCACGTCCCACCCGTACTCTGCAACTACTCATTGCCACCACCAAGCCACCCTGATGGTCCTGCACACTCAGCACCCTCCCTGCTGCCGTGACCCCCAGATCCCACCTTCCCTTCCCCACGGGTCCCAGGACTGGAATCCCTCCTCTTGGTGCAGGTCCCAGCCCAAGCCCAGCACCTCGCTGTACCCTGGTGGGCTCACAGGCAAGGGACTCCTCTCCGTGCACACAGTGCCCTGTCCACTCTGTGCACAGGGACACAGGGACCTGCTGGTCCATCTCCCAAGAGTAACTGGAGCTCCTGGGCACAGTCCTGCACCCAACCCTGTCCCCAGCCAGGAAATGCTGTGTCTGAGCCCTACCAAGAATATTGAACATGCAAAGTGGACACGTGTGGTGTTGCTGCAGCCAAGGGTCAACACACTCCCGATGGAACTCGTGGGAGCACGAGATGATCCGCAGTTCCTAGAAAGAAGTGGAGAGGAGGAGGATGAGCAAGGAGAACCATGTTCCAAGACCTGGATGGGTCCTTCTGGATGGAAGTGAGCGTTGAAGGACGGACAGTTGTCTAACGGTGAGGGATCTGCAGCCCAGCTGTGCATGGAGGAGGCTGTGGAACACCTCCAGTCCTGCTCTGTGAACATCCAGAAAGGTGCAAGCCCTTGGGAATAGGGAGATTTCAGGCTGGGTGCCCTGGAGCAGCAAACCCAATTTTACCCTATTTCAGCCTGGGCATTTTACCCCACAGCCACAGCTGGAGACCTGCCTGGAGACACGACTTTAGCAGAGGCTTTATAGCCCGTGGGCAGGCACACCTCCATGGATGCAGTCCCTTTCCTGCACTCAGGCGTTCAGAAGGAAGCATCTCACAGGTCTCCGGCTCCTGCCATACTCAGCTCCCACCGCTGACCCCCCCACCTGGGAAGCCAGAGCCGTGAGTGCAGCAGTCCTGCCCAAAGCCTACCTGCCCCTCGCTGAACTCCTCGAGGCAGATGGCACAGACCGGGGCGGAGCTGCAGCTGCTGGCCGAGTCCCAGCGTGGGGCCGGCCGCGCCCGCGGCTGGTAGCGGCGCGTGGCCAGTTGCCCGATGGCCTGCAGGGTCTGCTGCTGCACCGAGTCCTGCAGAGACAGACGGGGCTTGAGGAGAGGCTCAGCCTTACTCTGCCCTCCCTTCAAAATGGGATTATCAGAAATTTGGGGACGATACTCATCTGCAGAGGTGACTTTCTGTCTAAGCTGACTCAGCCAGAGTAGGCTTTGTCACCAGCAGGAGACATGTGGCCCTAGACATTCAAATCACTCAGCAGTGCTGAATTTTTGATCCCCAAAGGATTGTCTCTCTATAGGAAAAATGGGATAGTCTCAAATATGGAAATACATCTGACTCTGGGAAGATGATTATTTCATTTGTTAATTTCTATTAAGAATACTAAATCATACAATCATAGAATCAAGGAATGGTTTGGATTAGTAGGGACCTTAAAGCTCATCTTACTCCACTCCCTTACCATGGGCAGGGACATCTTCCACTGTCCCAGGTTGCTCCAAGCCCCAGTGTCCAGCCTGGCCTTGGACACTTCCAGCCACAGCTGCTCTGGGCAACCTGTTCCAGGGCGTCACCACCCTCATAGGGAAGAATTTCTTCCCACATCTAATCTAAATCTCTTCTCTTAGTTTAAAACTGTTCTCCCTGTCCTATCACTATCTACCCATTTTCCCTCCCAAAAGGTGTCTGTTCCTGCTTTTTGTGTATTCCTGTTTGCTCAGACACGTCTGCTCCATGAGATCCCCACCTGAGTCCTGTTCAGCTGGCACTTTGTGCGGACAACAAAAATCAAAATGATGACGACCACAGTGCTGACCACTGTGAGAAGAATCCACACATCGTAGTCTGGCTGTTGGATAAAACAAGACAGAAATTACTCTTGTGTGAAAATTACTCTTTCCCACACTCTGGGAGTTAGAGGCTAGGGGAATCTCCATCTCTTCTGGACCATCAGCCTTGGGAAATATCATCCTTGGCCAAGCTCCTCCTCTTTGCTCTTTACAGGTAAAAGAAAAAATGGTTCAGTCTTTTCTGCACATCCATACAAGAACGGAATAGCTCTGTTTTGCAGCATCTTAGCTCCCTTGAGACCATAGTCTAAGGCAGCACAAGATGAGAAAATCAAGGCTTGGTCTTACTTGAAGAGACAGAGAATCCCTTTGCCTCACTCATGATGTTAAAGCAAAAGAAACTAAGAAACCTAAAAGTGCTTTTGAGCCTTTACTTGCAGCAGCTCTGAATGCTAAAGACAACTCCTGCAACAGGCAGGAGTGATCTCCATCCCTGAGAAGGAAAGCTCAGCCATTCTGGGAAAGCCTAGCAGGCTGGGAGGGAGGATATCATGTGTCTCTCACCCAAGCTGGTGGCTCCTTGACCTCTATCTTCACGTGGGCCTCTCTGTTCTTGTTCACGACGCCCATGAGGAGCTCAGCGTCATGGCCCCTGATCAGGACCACGGGCTGGCTCAGGCCTCTGGGCTTCCTCAGCTGCAAAGAAACAAACAGAGTGAGGGCTGATCCAGAGCAGCCTGAAACAAGGACCATCTCGGCCCCCCAGGCACGTCCGTTCCTCCTGATGCTTCTGGCAACATTTCAGAGACTGACTGCTCCCCCAAGTTTACACTATCCCTCTATGATGAATCAGATGGAAGCTTCTCTTTTACCCATTTTCCAGCATGGATTTCTTCATTTTCCCTGCTGATGACTCCTCATGCACAACTGGCCATTGCTTGGTGTCTCTTGAGCTCCTTTCAAGCCCCTGTGCAAAAGCTCTTGGTCCCTTCTCTTCCCTATGGAAGCACCAACAGCACTGCAGGCTGCTGCCTTCACCACAGAAATGCTTCCTCTGCTCTGGACCCATCCAGTTCCCCTCCTCCCTAAGGACATTCTGCTTGTTCCTGGTCACACCGGCAGTTTTCCACTGTGGGCTGACTCAGCAAGTGTCTGAGCCTGCTCTCCTCCAGACTGACCTGGATCAGGATGGCCAGCAGACCCAGTAACCCCTTCCCATACCTTGGGGGAATCCAAGCTGGACAGGGATGGAGATGTGAATGGAGTTGCAGATGGTCAAGAAGACCATGGAGGCAAGGCCGAAGGCTCTGAGTTGTTGACAGGATTTGATGCTCTTGGCTTTGGTGTACCAAATGGGAAAGCTGACAAAGTGGGAGCCAAGGCTCGGGGTAGGGATCAGAGACTGGGATCTGAGCAACCTCGGCATCACCTCATGGACCTGCATTTGCTGCTGTGTTTCTCTGGCACCAGAAGTTAAGTTGTAAGTGCATGAAAGAGCCACAAGGGATGGTTCCAGCAAGGAATCAGCCCAGAGTTTGGATGAGGTCAGGCACCAGCTCCCCTGTCTGCTCCCTACCTAAAACTGGATGTTTTTCATATCCCTGGATTATCTGGATGGGGAATTGATTCCCTTCCAGAGCTGACAACAATGCTGGGGAAAGAGACCTTTGGAGGTGTCTAAACCAAAGTTAAACCTGCACCAACAGCAAAGCAGGTTGTCTTGAAAACTTGAGAAATCACCCTTCCTGAGGTACACTGGGCTGTCTGGACTATGTGGGATGGGGAAATTTATGAATTCCCAAGAGGAAGCATCCAGCTCCTCGCAGAAGAGTTTGATTGACCAGACAATGTCTTTTAAGAGCATGGATGTGCCACTGAAAGTGTCTGTGTGGGGTAAGAGCCAACATCCAACACCAGCAGCATCCTCCTGGGACCTCCCACTGGTGGCTGGGGGGTCCTGCCCTGAGCACATTTCGGGATGGGACAGGAGCACTGTGTTTCAGGGGAGGGTATCACTGGGGTCTGTACCTGATCAGCAGCACTTTCATCATCGGTGATGTCAAAAAGGATCGCACGCGCTCCACGCTCCCCTGCCAGCTTTGCCTGTCCAAAACAACAGAAGCTTCAGTGGACATTTTGCACTGTAACCTGTGTCCGTACCTGCCACTGGATCCGTGTCTGCCTCCTGGGCTCTTCCCAGAAGAAAGAAGCACCTGCTCGGACTGAGGAAACCGTTCCCACCTTGGTTCCTGACTTGTGTTGGGCAGCAGTGCCTGCTCTTGCCAGAGAGCCCTGTGGCTCACGGGTGGTTTCTTCCCAAAGTTGTGGAGGTGAACTAGCTGGTGGCGCTGCAGTCACAGCAACACACAAACCTAACCATTCCCCAGCTTTCTGCGTGCCAGGTGCTCCCTGGTTTCACAGCTGGATTTGCTCGGGAGGGATGTGCAGCCCTGTTAGCCCTGCTGACCTCCACAGACAGCAGGAACTCCCACAGGTCCCGTGTCACCTGGCAGCAGCAGGGCTGTCAGAGGGCCTGACTCCCACCCACGCTGCTCTCCCTGGCTCCCCCTGCTCAGCAGGGAGAAGCTCAGGTGGAGCTGCAGGTCTGCTCTAGGATGAGCAGTTCGATGGCTTTCCCAGCGGGGAGGGCCAGCTCAGAGACCCACCCAGCCGAGCACACATGCCACCCTGATGAGGTAACCGGCCAGGGCCCCGCAGGTCACCCACCCCCTCGCAGGCAGCCCCTGGAGCACCCCGGGCAGGCAGGGGGAGCCCGGGGAGATGGAAGGTGAGCAGGAGGCTGGGCCGGGCCGCGGTGGCTCAGGCGGAGCCCTTTGATCCGTGCGTCCCGGGCAAACAGGAGCAGCACTGCCAAACCCCGGCTGGGGGCCACGGGGCGCGGCCCGGCCCAGGCCTGCGGCATTGCCGGCACGGCCGAGCGGCCCCAGCTCCATCCCCGCTCCCGGCTCACCTCGGCGAGGAGCCCTGCGGGCCTGGGTCTGGCTACAGGGGTGGGAATGGAGCTGCGGATGGTCGGCAGCAGGCAGAGCTGGCGGCTCTGAGCTGCTGATGGGATTTTACACTCAGAGGGAAGCTGGAAAAGTGGGATCAAGGCTCGGGACAGGGATCAGAGACCTCAGTGCCTCGGATCCTTCGATCCTGCCGATGAACAACTGAGACTGGACAAGTGACTTTTCCCAACATCCTTCTGACTCCTGTTGCAAAGGATACGACTTCTGGTGACCAGGGACAGGGCCCAGGGAATGGCTGGACTGTGCCAGGGAGGTTTAGGTTGGATTTTGGGAAAGGCTCTTCCCCCAGAGGGTGCAGGCACTGCCCAGGCTCCCCAGGGAATGGCCCCGGCCCCGAGGCTGCCAGAGCTCCAGGAGCTCCCAGGGATGCCCAGGGTGGAATTGTTGGGGTGTCTGTGCAGGGCCAGGGCCTGGACTGGATGATCCTTGGGGTTCCTTTCCAACTGAAGATATTCTGTAATTCTGTTCAAGCCTTTCACAATCTGCTTGATACAGCAATTTTCTCAGTGTTAGCTGTCTTTGTGCTGTATCTCTTCAGCCACATGGCACAGCTGAGCTCCCTCTTTTAGGACTGAAACACTTCTGGTGCAAATAGGTATTTACAGGATGATTTTGGAGGTCTCAGCAGTCTGTCAGCCAGACTTGCAATCACTGGTTCACTCAGAAATAAAAAAAAAAAAAGTCCCTCCAAAAATTTACAAATTATGATCAGAAAGAAAAATAAATCACTTTGAATTGATTCCAGAGGTCCTTCCCATGCCTTTCTCTCCTCTAATGCTTTCCCTGCTGGTTTTAGCTTTGGAAGCTGAAGCAGTGAGAGAATTTAGGGAGCAGGGAAGTGCCTCAGGTGGCTGGTGGAATTCTCCTCGTGCTGGGCTGGCCAGGGCTGTCTGTGTGCAGGGCTTGGCTGGGTGACAGCTGAAGCAGAGGTTGTGATAACACTCTGCACATGGCTATTTTTATCATCATTGATACAGCCCTGCAATTCCACATGCAAAGCTCTGCCCCAAGACACACTTGCCAGAAAAACAAGGTTCCTGCTCCAGCCAGCACCAGCCACATCCCACAGTTACACCCCTGCTCCAAAGGAGGAGTGTGGTCCTGGGATTTTGAAGAAGAGACCTCAGCATCCCTGCCCATGGCAGTGGCTTAGAATGAGATGATCTTTTAAGGTCCCTTCCAGTCCCAACTGTTTTGTGATTCTCTGATCTGTACGATGTTGGAGGGAAGGAGCTTGGCAGAGGCTTCAGGAGGATGGAGGAGCAGACAGGCAGGAATTGCAGGGGGTGGAGGATCCATGATATAAGGCAAGGCCCAGGGATGTGGCCATCTTAAGGAGCATCTGCTCTATTTCATGGCTAAACTACTCCTGTTTGTGGGAGAACTGTGAGCCTCCCTTGGTGAGATTTTAGAGCAGGAACACCTGCAGGATGGCAACTGCTGTCATGTACAGCTGGGTACAAAATCCAGTGGTAGATCTGGCTCTGGTTACAGAGTGGTGATGACTGATGGCCAGTGAACTCAGTCTACCAGGTGAACTGAGGGTTTATTTGCTTTGGGGGGGTTAGGAGTCCTGGAGAAGGGATCAAGGTGGATGAGCAGAGTGCAGCAATGCACCATGTCTCGTCCCCCCTGTGCCAACCTTCCTCAGCTGATCCTTGAACTAACACACTGGTACTTCCAGTGCTGTGATCAGAGTCTCAAAGATGAAGGACAAAACTAGCCAAACAGTTGGAACCCCAGAATCCCAGAATGGTTTGGGCTGCAAGGGACCTTAAAGCTCATCTCATTCCTCCCCCGTTATGGCCAGGGACACCTTCTGCTAGACCAGATTGCTCCAAGCCCCATCCAACATGGCCTAAGTTTTGAGACCTTTTAACATTCTGAAACAGAAGATGGGCCTTTGCAGCTGCTTCATCCTCCTGTTCATGCTGCTCCACAGGAGCTGCACTGACCAAACATCCTGGGGCATCCTGGCACCACCGTCATGTGATGGTCACGTCTGTCCAGACGTGGACACGGGACAGCTGGAGGCACCTGCCCAGCCCTTCTCCTCGTGTCTGTCACAAGCTGCCCAGGTGGCCCCAGGCCATTTTTCAGGTGTGGGGGAACTGACAGCAGGTTGACAGGTCCATCACACTGGCTCCTGCCAACATCTGGCACCAGCTCCAGAGCAGCAGCATCCCAAATTTGGGCTGGGCCACCCAGGAAGGGATAGATACTGCTGCCTGGCTGCCTGTGCAGCCAGGGGGAACCAGCCCTGGGATGGCAAATCCACCATGGCATCACACCCCTTTCCTTACTTTTGATGGCACAGCCTCTGTGAAAAAACCCTGCTGTGCAGGAGCTAAAACTGGGTCCAAGTTTTGCCTGCCTTCTTCAGCTGAGCTGCAGGGAACGTGGAAAAGGACCCCATTCCCACCACCAGCAGGAAGAAAGCAACAGGGTGAAATCAAGGCAATCCAGGTAAAGCCAAGAAGAGCTGAAAAAGGGGGTTTTCATGCTTGTACAACACTTGCACAAGTATGAAAATAGCCCAACACTTGGTAGAGAGACAGTCAAAAGGAAAAGCCAATGTCATCCTTATCCATGCAACTTAATCAGGGTCACAAAGATTTTTAAGGCTTAAAATGACCCTTGTTCCTACCTGACTTCCTTATTACCAGAGAATTGGACCAGTGACCTGAGCTTTTGGCACAGGAACTGCTGTTTCACTGAGGTGCCTGATCCAAAGAGCTCTGAGATCTCCCAGGGCCCGAACTGTTAACAAGTCATGACCCACCACTAGTTCAGCTGGTCTGCATTTATCTCACTGCTCAGCACTGACTCTTCCCATGCCTCATCCAGTGAAGTATTCCAGCATTATTTTTGGAAACAGAGCCACAGAAGATGTTTTCTGTGTCCATGTTTTCCCACAGGCCAGAGAACACAGAGAAACACAAATCTTCACAGACCAGGGAGCAACATGAGGCTGTAAAACAGGAGGGGCACGAGGCTGCTGGGCAGCAAAGAGCGTGTGGGATGTTGGGTAAGGTCTGAGCATCCCAGAGCTGCCAAGCTAGGGGTAACTCCACACCTTTTACAAAGTCAGGCAGTCCAAAAGGTCAAGGCATGGGTGTTTGGGATGGCTGCCACAGCATCTCTCCCGAAGGAACCCCTCTGCCAAGGACCCTGCTCTGTCCCTGTCCTTTTCTCCACTTCCCAACAGCTCTTTCTTACCTTGCTGCCTCCTCCTCCCTGTTTCTTTGCTGCACCACAGGTTTCACTTCCCAGGCTGATGCCATTGCAGGCATTTCTGCACTTACCTTGTTGGCCAGGGACAGGCAGGGGTTGGGATCCCGGTCCGGCTGCTCCAGCTTGACGATGGTGATGAATCCCGATTCCGTGTGCTCATCCTCGCTGGTGTTGCACAGGGATAGTGGGTGGGACTGTGGGACAAAAGCAAGGGGACACTCAGATCGTGGGGCTCAGCACTGCAAAGGGGGCTCAAGCCCACCCTGCAAACCCTCTGGACCTGCCCGGAGGTGTAGGACCCCCTGTTGCTGGGTGTCACCCTAACACTGCTACATCCCATGGCCCTGCCCGAGCCAGTGAGGCTTTGAATGACACAAAAGAAGAGTCACTGCCCAAGCTGGGTGTCACCCCAGCCACTCCAACCACCACAGTCCCCCCAGAGCTGGGCTGGACTCTGTGGAGCTGGAGACCACAGTTCTACGGCCTCCAGCTGCGCCCCACTGAGCCCCTGGCACTGGGCTTCCCAGGAAGGTGCCTGGCAGACCTTCCCCTCAGTCCCAGGGTTATACCCATTAGAGAAGTGCCAGGAATGCTGCTGGCAGTGACATGGGGGCTTTATGCTGCCTGTGCAGTGATACAGCCCAGCACCAATCCCACATCCACAAGCACCCAGCACTGCAGAGTTGGGAGGCACCACAAAGCCACAGAGCTGCTTTTGGTAGCACCAAGTCTTGGGCATCAAAACAAGAACAGGTCTAACAAAACCATGAAGGTAAGTTAAAATTATCAAATCCTAAAATGATAGCATGGAGACCAACTAGTTCTAATGCCTAATAGTGCAACTATCCGTGGATGTGAGTTTGTATCCAACTCCTACTCATGTCTGGAACTACTTAAAGCCAAAGTAAAAGCAAAGGATGTCAGTGAAATTTGAAATATTTGAAAATAAAAGTTTGTATCCTTTTGCCAAAACACTGGTGTAGTCGAAGGTGTCCCTGCCCATAGCAGTGGGGACAACTGGATGATCTTTAAGGTCCCTTCCAACCCAAACCATTCCGGGATGCTACAATTTAGACTTCAGGATATCAGACGGAGTGCAATTGTACCAAGCCAAGCACCACAAACTCTAGAAATCCAGGTTTACAGGGAAGCAACTGGATCTGTTATGGCTTGGAGCAGTCAGGGAGGCTCCCAAAAAGCCCCTGCTCCCTTGGAGCACTGACAGGTGCTGCCTTGACCAACACCGACATGGCATCCAAGTGATCCCACTGGATTCACCCAGAACAGCATCACTTTGTACTCTGCTTGCCTGGCTGGGAGCTCGGGTTAATTTGTGATCATGGCTTTGGGTTAATATGTGCTTGTCACAGCCACAGAAAAACACCAACCAGGAAATGCAGAGCGTGTCTCAGGACAGCTCCAGCAGCTCAGAGGGACCCCACCCGAGCCTCCTCTGGGCCGCTCCTGGAGCCTGGGGGAGCTGGGAAGGACCTTGGAGCTGTGTCCAGCCCTGGCTGTGACACTCACAGGGCAGTGACAGTCCCATGTGCTGAGCTCGGAGCAGCCTCTCTGTGACCAGGACTGCTGGGCCTGATCCCAGCATTAGGCTGAGGTGGCCTGGCACAGGGTGCCCAGAGCAGCTGGGGCTGCCCCTGGATCCCTGGCAGTGCCCAAGGCCAGGCTGGATGGGGCTTGGAGCAGCCTGGGACAGTGGAAGGTGTCCCTGCCCATGGCAGGGGTGGAACAAGATGAGCTTTAAGGTCCTTTCCAACCCAGGCCATTCCATGATTAATGATGAGCACCAGGAATATGAGCAATGGGCCAAGCTGCTGCCCCTCCAAATGTGCATGGGGAGCATATGGAGAATGCTGGCAGCTGCTCTGGAGCAACACCCAGATGATAAATCTGGAGAAGACCTGCTGAGGAATGCTGGTACCTGCACCTGAGACCCTTCCCACGTGGGCAGCTGTCCATGGAGCTGAGGCAGAGTAGTGGCCCCTCGTTATTCTACGCTGGGTTCCTCACAAACGTGGATCACGCTGGAGGCTGAGCCCAGGAGCCTTCTCAGCACCCTGCAATGCCCAGGGGCAGCTCAGGGGCATTCCTGGAGTGGGGACACAGGCACCATCCACCACAGCCACACACTCCACTCGTCTCTGCTCCAGAGACCTCTTCCCTCTCCTCCCCTCAGCTCCTTCTGTTTGTTGCTGTACAAGCAACTCCTCCAGCAGCAGCACAGCAACAAGACGTGGCTCTTACTTTCTACATCTTTCAACAGCATTTCCTGGCATTCCCACTGCCCCGTCCCCGGCACTGCGAGTGAGGGATCCCGGCTGCACATTGTGCTCACAGGACAAGAGCAGACTCGAAAAATAATCTAAGGATGATGTGGAAAAACAAATCTCATGAGACTTCTCAATGCAGAGGACTCGTGCCCCATGCGTGGCTGTGGCTGCAGAGTCAAGATTCCCTGCTCCCTGCTGGGTCTGTGGCTGCAGATGGGCTCCCATGCAGGCCATCCCCCTCTCTGCTGGGCTCAGCACCTCTGCAGCACCGACTGCCACAGCCACGGGGCCAAGGACCCCTATCGGATCTAGGAGACAACAAAATCTTATTGCTGGAGAGAGGGGTCTGTTCATACCCAAAATCAGAGAGGTTTCATATATGCTGCCTAAATCCCACCACAATCCCGTTCCAGCCCACTCCCAGGGGCTCCCAGTCAGCAGAGGGACCTCAGGGGTTATTATGCTGGACCCCACAGTGCTGTTCCAGCTGGGGTTCCCTGGTGGAAGTCACATTGTTGCTCTGCCAGATCCTTCTCCCAGGACAATCCCTGCCTGGCTCTGTGCTCCCAGGATCCCAGTGGTGGGCTGGGATCAGCTAACAGGGTTTGGACCCACTCTTGGGTGATTCAGCCCTGCAGCTCTGTCCACACCCTGGACCTGGTAAGACACTGTCAACCCGTGACCCCTGGCTTTGTCACTCCATCTGTCTCTGTCACCACATCCCTCCTGTCACACCTTCAGAGAAGACACAGAGCTCCTCCTCATCCCTATCTTCTTGCTATCACCTTTTTGGTTTCTTGTTTCCTTACCGTATGGCTTCTCTTTATTTTCTGCCTTTTCTGTCCACAGTGCCACTCCTAAAATACCGAAGTTCACCTTTTTAACTCCTCCTTGCCATCCTTCCCATTTATTCCCACCAGTCCCACTACCTTCACACCAACCTGTCCCTCCCAGCATCACTCACAGGTTGCACTGAGCAGCAGGAACATGGGGAAAGGTCCTGGGGAATCAGGCATGGAGAGGTGCCCAACTCCCACTTGGGAGCTTCATGTAGAAAACAGGAGGAAAAAAGGTGACCCTGAGAGGCCATCTAGCCCACTTTGCTGCCTGAAGGCAGGATCAGCCAGACCTAAAACATTCCCCAGAGACACTTGCTCAACCTGTTTTCAAGAACTCCAAAAAGGGAGACTCCTCACCCACTCCAGGACTCCCTTCTCCTCCACACCAGAAAGTGTATTCCAGAGCCTGACTGGAGTCGGTTTTGCACCAGCCTGAGCCTATTAATTCTCACTGAATCAACGAGGCCCATGGAAAAGAGATTATTTGTGCTCTTCTTTTTATTTTTTTCCCCTCTCTCTCCAAGGAGCCTTTAAACATTTCTGGTCCCTTTTCTGTTCACCAAGGAGTCCTGAGGGACAAGGGCTGAAGAAGGACTTGGAGAAAGTCCTCAGTTTTCTCTGTAAGGGAACTCAGAGCACTTCCCCCATTTTCTTCATGGGGGAGGAATCAAAATTTAATCTGATCTGAAGTGGCAGGAGAAATGCTATAACCAACCCATAGGATTGGCATGGAAAAGACAAGAAGAGTACAGGACAGGAGAGTGTTCACCAAAGGGCTTGAGAAAAATCCTGGACTGAACTCTTCACTACATTGACCACAGTCCCAGAAAAACTGCAGGTAGCAAATACCAAAATGCATCCGAAGAAGTCAAGAGCAATGCAGGGAATGGCAGATTGATAATCCTGCCAGAAGAAAAGCCAGGTTAAAAACACAGGCTAATGAAAAGAAGGGAAGTACTAACAGAGCTTTGGAAAAGGAAGGGGATGGTTCACAGAGCCACAGGGCTCCTCAAAGCAGTCAGTGAGTGTGGGACTAAAGGCAGTGCCATGAATGCCAGACTCTGGCATCTCCTCTCCTGTTCTTCTGCAAGGTCAAGGCTGTGAAAGACAATGGAATATTCTGCAGCACTGCCCAGGGAGAAGGACTCTGGACATGGGCCTGGAGCAACAGAACAAGGGGGAATGGCTTCCACTGCCAGAGGGCAGGGTTAGGTGGGATATTGGAAGGAATTGTTCCCTGGGAGGGTGGGCAGGCCCTGGCACAGGGTGCCCAGAGAAGGTGGGGCTGCCCCTGGATCCCTGGCAGTGCCCAAGGCCTGGCTGGGCAGGGCTTGGAGCACCCTGAGATGTCCCTGCCTGTGGCAGGGGTGGGATGGGATGGGCTTTAAGGTCCTTTCCAATCCAAACCATTCCATGGTTCTATGATCTTCAGAACTTAAAAGAGAAGAAAGCAGGGCAGCCCTTACAATGAACTCACCAGGACAGTCCCAAGGAAAACTGTGTTGTCCAAATATTCACAAACCACATGGAAAATGAAAGGGATGGTGAAACAACCAAACTCTTCAGTAACACATAAAAATCCAAGTGGGTAAATATTAAAACTGTCTAGCAAAGGATCTCATGATACTGAGTGATGGAGTGATACAAGATAATTAAAAAATGCAAATATGAAAAAATATATCCAGGTATTTTACACAGGGATGAGCTCTAGGTGAGCCGTTAATGAACAGGAAAGAGCTTGGAGCCACTGCGGGGAGTTTTATGGAAACCGTTGTTGAATCACCCAAAGCAGTCAAAAAGCAAACAGGCATTACTGTAAAAAACAAATGAAAAATGAGAATCCACTAGATAAAGCTGCAGTGTGTCAACATTTTGACTATTACAAGGAGTCCTGCTCACTCCATCTTAAACAGAGATTTCTATACAAGTGATTAAGTGAACAAGAATTCTTCGGCTTAGTACAGGTGGGATATCTTAACGCTACAGAAACTCATTAAAAATATGAAGAATTCAAGGATCAAAATGCCAGGAAGAGCTGTTAAATGCAAAGGTAGGGACACCAGCCTGGTTGTGGGCACAGCCTGCTGCAGTCAGGGAGTTGCAGAGGAGCATCCATTGGGATTTGCCTGTGCTCTGCACATTTTGGGGCTGCAGGGGAACTGCACACGCAGGGTTCTGCACTCACCAGGCAGCACCACGGGCTGCACACTCACCTCCCCACTAGAAGAGTTTTGCCACAAATATTTAATCTAGGAAGCAAACTCAAGAATACAGCTGGGATTCGTGGTCAGTGGTGCCAGAGAGCCAGGACAGCATCTGCTTCCAGAACACCAGCAGAGCCAGCTGCTGCCTTATCTGTGGGACAGTACTGTGACTGCTGGCTGTGTCCCACACCAGTTCTCCTTCCCCTCCTCTCACCAGTATGCCAGCAGGTAGAATCCCATGCAAGACCTTGAGGGAATGCTCACACATGCAGGGTCAGAAGAAGGGTGCAAGGATTTTGTCCAGGACAACAAGGCCTCCCCACAGCTCATGCCAGGACCATTCTCCACATGCCACTGGTGCCACAGCCTCGAGTGCATGAAAAGCCTTTTGGAAAAGCTCCTTCACAGATGAGCTACAGCCAAAGCAGCAGTGAGGGGATGAGCCAGGGGCACCACAATGGCACCTTTGGTACACAGAGCATCTCGGACATTGTCGTGCCACGTCCATGCATCCATGGGAGACACCCACTGCCCAGTGCCCTGCTGGCTTCACCCAGCTTGTCATGTCACCATCACCCAACATGAGATTCTGAGGCAGGATATGGATATTCCTGGATTTGTGGATATGTCTGGCTCAAGACACCTCTTCCCTGCTGGAATTCTGTCAGTGAGCCTCTGAGCTAAGTAAGGTTTATATTCCTTTGCAGGCTTCAAAAGGCAAGTGGAAGTGGTCTCCACCACCCTCTCCATCTTTGCTGCCAACACTAGCCTGGCTGTAAGAATTACTGGGCAAGATCCTCCACTGGGTCTGTGAGGAGATGGAAACAAGGCACCTGAGACAAGATTCCTGTGGGAAGGAGCTGATGTCTCAGCTCTAAAAACCAGATGTGCACCTGCACAGTGCATCTCCCAGAGGTGTCAGAGCGTGGGCAGTGTCCCAGCTGCTGGCACTAGGGACACCTCCAGGGACCGTGCATGGCTGGGATGGAACAGGCCACGTGTGCTTCTCAGTCACTGCAGAATGCTCCTGATAGCAACACTGCCCTGTTGGGACCACCCAGTCACCAGATCCTCCTCTCCCAGCCTGCCCCAAAGCTCAACCTGATAAGAGGCTGGAGCCAGGTGGGAATCGGACTCTCCTCCCAGACAAGTGACAGGACAAGAGGAAACAGCTACAGGTTGAGCCCAGGGAGGTTCAGGTTGCACATTAGTAAGAATTTCTTCATGTCAGGTATTGGAAGGAGCTGCCCAGGGAAGTGGTGGAGTTCCCATCCCTGAAGGTGTCCAAGCACTCAGTGCTCTGGGCTGGGTGACAAGGTGGGGATTGGTCACAGGTTGGACTTGATGCTCTTCGAGGTCTTTTTCAACCTCAGTGATTCTTTGACTCCATGAATAATACTGTGTGAATGTCTTTATTGCAGTAAGAAGGGCTCTTCCAGTTTACTTGAACTCTCCAGCTTTACCAGCTGAACAGAAGCCACTCTTACCCCAAGACCATTCCACTCTACTCACAGAGACAGCAGCAGGAATGACAGGACACTACCACAGGCACAGGAGATGCTGCCAGGAGGCTGAAACAGCAAAGCAAAGCTGGAAAGTGCTGTGGGACATTGCTAGAAGGACATGGAAGGATGAGGAGGGACGGGGCAGGGAGATGAAGTGGATTTTAGCCACAAAGAAGATGGAAACGGCTGGCTGGAAAAGGAGAAGAACAGCAGAGTGTTTCAAGAGGCCCAAGGAAAAATTGCCCTCCTGGGCATGCAGCTCAGCCATCAGGATATGGGGCTTTTTAAATCTACCTGCATAAAGTTTCAAGAGCTGTTATAACAGCAAACACACCTTACCCACATGTGAGTCACAGACAAACACATGCACTGATAACAGATGTATTATTCTTAGAGAGACTCAGGTCCTACCTCAACGTGTGAACAGCTTAGACAACCATCTGAGTCCCCTGAAGGAACAGCCAGAGGTGGGAGAAGAGACAAAGGACCTACAAGGTGCCAGTGCAATACTCTCGTGCTTGTGCCCTTACTCATGCTCACGAGCTTCACTACCTTTGGCCCGAGTCAAGGGTCAGCAGGGCCTGAGTGTTTGATACAACAAATCAGTCCCTAATCAAGAAATGACTGTTTTTCCCTCTCCTTTTCATTACCAAGCTGGTGAGCAACAAAGAGCAGTGCTGAACCCAAGAGGGATGTTTATTTGATTATCACACGTGCAGGATTAGACGGTTTAGGTGGAGTCTGGATCTTTTCTGCCACTGTCTGCAACTCCCTGAAAGGACTTCAGAGCCAGGTGGGGGTCAGGCTCTGCTCCCACGGAACAAGGGACAGGACAAGAAGAAATGGCCTCAAACTGTGCCAAGGGAAGGTCAGGTTGGACATCAGGAGGATGGAAAGGGTGGTCAGGCCTTGGAAGGGGCTGCCAGGGAGATGGTGGAATCCTCATCCCTGGAAGGCCTAGACGTGGCACTGAGTGCTCTGGGCTGGTGACAAGGCGGGGATCAGGCACAGGCTGGACTTGATGGTCCTGGAGGGCTTTTCCAACCTAAATGGTTCCCATGGCTGGAGAAAACTCTCAAATGCTGACAGCTCTGCTGAAGTTTGCTCTCCTGCAGACAGAGAAGTCCCACATGACGGAAGCAAGTGTCACTTCTGTTGGCCCAGCCACCATGAGGATTGTATGGACTGGCAAGGAAACCTCTGGCAAGTTCCATAACAGTGTCTGGTTAAACTGTCTCTGTCTGCTCCACACATCCATGTTAGAGTATCAAAGGCAAAGAGAGTCTGGTCAGCCCTGACTCACAGCACTAAATGGAAGTAAAGGCAAGCTGGCCCAAGTCACGGGAGAACAGCTCATGCTCCTCTGCCTCAAGCACTCTGCAAGCAGTCTGGATCCCAAATCCCATGGAGAGCATCCAACCCACACTGACCTGCTCACCTCACACACCTTGGAGGGCGCAGCCTGTCCCCCACTCTGGAGCCATCTCCGTCCTTGAAGACTGTCTTTGACACGACCCTCTGTACTGTGCTGGCAGTGGCTGTGAGGTGAAAGCTGTCCCACAGAACTCACACAAGTCTTGTCCCTCTGCAGCCCTCGAAGCACTGGCAAAGCCCAAGCTGTGCCAGCAGCTCTCTCGCCTCTCCAAGCACAGAGGTCCCTTGTGAACAGCTCAGGGGTGGCACAAACACATGAGGACTCCCACAGCTGGTCCATGAAACACCTAAGAGCTCTGACCCTGAAAGCAGGTCAGCAGTGATGGGCCACATACAGAGACTCACCTGAGCCCAGATTGCTTTACTGCAGCCACTGGTTACTTTTCGTCAACCACCAGCTTTTTACAATGGGTTTCAAAATTAAAACCTTGACAACTGATGCCAGAAAGAGCATTCTTGATCTTCTAGAAAGGAGAAAGTGGATCTAGAAGAGCAAAGACTGACAAGAAAATTCCTTTTGGGGCAAATTAAGCAACAACTTCTTCTGAAACATGACACATCTCCACGACAGCTGAACTGCTCCTAGAAAGAGACCAAAGAGCTCTCCAGAGGTTGATGTGGAATGGGAAATTCTCTAAAACTCTCCTGAAGATGAAGCTCAGCAGCATTGTTTCCTGGGAATGTCAGGACCCTGACATGGCCATGAACCAGCACTGCAGCCATTTCTGGAGAAACCAGGAATGGTCCGGGGAAGCTTTACCTGTTCACGAGTGAAACATTTGTTAGGATTGTGCATGGAGCTGTTCTCACCAGGGAAAAGCCGCAGCCAGGAGATGGGCTTGGAATGGAGGAGTCACCCCAGGGAAAAGCTGCCGGCAGAAATGGGTTTGGGGTGGAGGAGTCACCCCAGGGAAAAGCTGCCGGCAGGAGATGGGTTTGGGGTGGAGGAGCCAGCCCTGCTGAACCTTCCTGGCTGGCGCCGGGGGCAGCGTTGCCTGATCCCTTCCCCCTCCATCTCGCTGGGCTCCACCGCTGAGCCAGGTGCAGAACAAAAGGAAAGTAATGATTTAGTTATTGCTGCAGCGCCGAGGGTTTGAAGGTCAGGCGCTCAGCACCCGCCGTACGGCCAGGCCGTGCTGCAGCCCTGCAGACAGAGCTGCTCCGCAGGGGCCGGCGCTGCGCGGCTCCGGCTCCTGCGCGGGCACATGAAAGGCTTCTCTCTAATGTAATAACTGACGGCCTCTTCAGTGCCGTTTGAACTGTTTACAGACCGAGTTAACGATTACAGGCAATGTGTACCTTGGCTGCTGCCCAAAATTCTTACCCACCCGTCAGATATTATCAAAGAGCCCTTCACTGCTGGTCTGGAGTCCTTCCAAAGCACAGCGCCGAAATGCCGGCGAAGAGGAGGGGCCTTGGGCGCTCCGTCATGAAACCCAAGCTAGAAAGTCACAGATCTGCTCCGGAGAGGTGTCCTGGGATCCAGGCGCCAAGTCACGTAGAGACCCAGGAAGGCCCGAGGGCTCCCTGAAGCCCCCCCGTGCCCAGGGTGCGCCCTTCCCTGCAGGACATCGGCCACGGCTCTGCTGTGCTTCCTTCCAGGCCTTCGTAGAGGACACCACACAACCCACGAGCTCTGGCTGTCCAGGTTTCCTTCCCTGCATGAGGTCACTGCCATCCGTACCTGGTTCTTTACACATAGCCTGGGTGGTTGTGTTAATGCTAGTGGTTACACAGCTTAAAGCTCCTCCTGTCAAAAGCATTTCCAATACCCTCATGCCTAAGAGTGAGCACAAGAACAAACCAGGTGGTGGGAGATTAGATAAAATCACTTCCATTGTTATTTGTAGATGGAGAAATGCAGGTGTAGGTATAAGGTCTGGCTAGATTTGGGCTCGAAAACAAGCCCCAGCTCTCTGGAGCAAATTGCACCAGGTCTGGAAATCCCATTGAAATGAAGGGATGAAATAAAGAACTGGCAAGCTGCTCTAATTACAGCTGAGTAACACAGAGCCACATTCAAGCAGCACTGAGGCTGCAGAGCAAACTCTGCTTCCGAGCAGGAAATTCTGCAGCTGCAGAGGAGGGTCTGTCCTACCCACGGTCCTGCACCCACAGCCACCTGGGGAGGCTCAGCAAGTGCAGAAGTTCATCTCTGCACCATGGTCTGCCCTGGAAGGTCCTGTCAGAGGCAACTTCCTAAATACAACTAGAAAAAAAAAGTAAGATTTCCATTTCAGATAAAAACGTGTCTCATGGCCCATCGGTCTCCCTCACCACCAAACTTTAGGCTGTGAAATTATACTTAATGCTGTTCATGAGCAGACTGTGCCATCATGGCTTCAAGGTACCACCAAACCATTGTTAAAAAACCGCTGTTTTAGTCCATCCCAGAGTTCCAAACTCCCAGCTACACCAGCAGCAGGAACTGATGCATCCTGTCCTACCAAGAGCCTGCACAGTACTGGTTTGCCATTATCCCAAAGGTCTTGATACAAAATGCCAGGCAATAAAACTATGAAACTTTAATTAAAATTTTGCTCCTGTGTTCCTAAAACAAGCTATTTTGTCCTGCACAAAAAAATGCAAACGCATCTCTTTCACAGGTTGACAAGAGATGGAGTTTCCAAGGGATGCTTTCCAGAGAAGGGCTGATGCCTTCACTCCATGTCAATTCTGTCTTGAAATATGTTTTATGTCAGCAGGTCTTGCGCAGAAGGACAAAGATTGAACAGCTAAAGGAATGAATTATTTGCTTTTCAATCTCACTCTGCAAATCGGCTTCCCGCTGTTTTATTGCTCAGATGTAGTTTTCTGTTGAACGGATGAGCAAGTGGCTGCTGGAGGACACGAGTCTCTCTTGTTGAACGTTGTATTCCCAGAAGACAGAAATGTAGATGCAAATACATTTGCTGTGATTTGATTCAATGAAACTTGCTGGTACAGTGCAGTACACAACAGAAATTGATTCCTCCAATGCTTACTTGCTAAGACATGAGTTCAGGCCCTCTGGGATCTGCGATTCCCTGGCTGCTATCAATGACATCACTGACATCTAAGGAGCTGCAGGAATGCCGAGAATGCAGCTCTGGGCTCCTGGGGATGCTGAGCTCATCTGCTGCTGCAGGAGGCACCGAAGGTGGGGTGCCTGGGTTGCACTCCTGCCTCACTTCCAACCTACACTCACTGCTCTTCTTGAGGCCACACAACAACTGGGCTGCACCAGTTTAAACAGCAAAAGTGAAATTGCTTGAAAATCTCCTTCACTGATGTCTTCAGATGCTGAGCAGAAACAAGAATTTCAGCACAGGCCCAAGGGATCAGACCCAAAATTGACATAACCTTGTGACCTGGGCAGGAACTGATGCCCAGGAAGTTCCACCTGAATATGACGCAGAATTTCTTCCCTGGGCAGTGCCCAAGCCCTGAACAGGCTGCCCAGGGAGGGGGTGGAGATATTCCAGACCCATCTGGACACAGTCCTGTGCCCTGTGCTCTGGAGTGACCCTGCTGAGCAGGGGTGTGGGACCAGGTGACCCATGGTGGCCCCTTCCAGCCTGACCATTCTGGGATTCTGGGAATCTGTGACCTGACTATCACTAGGACAGGCCAGCAGAGACCACTCAAAGAGTGGTTTTCCACTTGGTGTTCCACTTGGGACACCTTCCCAGCATTACTGGAGTTACTGATCTGGGAGTTGTACCCAGAGCCAGCTGGTGAACAGCCTAAAGGATTTCACAAGCACACCTAATTTCCTTTTAGCCCGTTTATACTTGTTCCACAACATTCCCTGCAATTGATCTCAACACAGGATTTCAGAGAAGTCAATAAAATACTCTTTCTTGGACTGAAGATACTTTCACAGGAGACTTCCAAGAGTGAACTCTGTTACCATCTTTGCATCCTGGGGGACTCCAGCCACTGAAGATCACAGAATCCCAGAATGGTTTGGGTTCAAAGGGACCTTGGAGACCATCTCATTCCACCCCCTGCCATGGGCAGGGACACCTTCCACTAGACCAGGTGGCTCCACGGTGTCACAGACATTCAAAGAGCTGAGCTGGCACACTGGAAGGAGCTTGAAGCAGGTAAGCATGAAACTCTTCCCTTAGTTTCAGCCTGTTGGGAGCCTTTGGAGACTCCAGCATTCATCACCAAAGGGCAAGTCTCCATGTGGAGGTTCTTAGGGACAGGAATGACAGAGGTGTTGCCCCAGGACTCAGGAGACTGAGGACAAAAATGTGGAGAAATTTCCATTTTCAGGCATCTCCGCTGCCATGTCCAGAGCAGCACAGAGCAGTGAACACGCAGGATGAAGGACAAACAGGGCAGGAAGTGAAATAACTTCCCTGCTCAACAGAGTGAGATCCGGTGGATGCTCCACCCACGGTCTTCATTCAAGGGCCCCAATAATTTGATCAAACATGCCTTTGAAATGACTGAGCTCTACCAGCTGTTTTACTCCAAGGAATGGGAAGGGAGCCACTCACAGCCCATTTGTTTGGGGCAGTGAAAGGAGGTGAGTTGTGACATCACCTCCACCCTCGCCATCCTGGATTTCTGTGAGGGGGGATAGAGGAGGATGAGTGCTGGGATAACGAGGACATCTGGAGCCACAGAAGTTGAGACTAAAAGAAGTTCAGAAAGGAGAAAGTCCTCCTGGTTACTGGAGAGAGGTCTCCTGCTCTCATCCCTGCTTCCTGCAGAGGAGGAGACACGATGGACGGAGTCTCCATTGGCACCTGCCAATTCCTCATTTTTCTGCTTTTTTCTTAACAATGACACTGGCCTCTGCCAGACAAAGACCACTGGGAGAGTCAAGCACTGCCTGAAGCTTCTGCTTTGGCTGCCCAGCATTGAAACTCTACTTCATCATGTCAAATGAGCCATGAACACCTTGAGTCCACTCATGCAGACTCTGGTTTCTGGGCTCCACTGCCTTTTCTCCTGGTTCTGGAGGGTGGAGGTGGTTGTTGCAATCACAGATTCTCCCTCTCTGTCTGCTGCTTTTCATCTTGTGGTGCTCCTGCTCCCAAGGCAAGATGGCTGAGATGGGTTTACTGCACAGCCATGCTAGAAGCACAGGGAAGAGCTTTTTGGTGAGATACCTCACCCCGCTATGCCATAAAACCTCCATACTCTTGCCCTGATGGCCTGGGAAAATGGCAGGTGCCTATCTCCCAGGGAAGGAGAGAGCTTGTTGTGCTGTAGCCCAGAGCCACGCCAGGTCCACGCAATGTGGATTTGCAGCTCTTGGCAGAGAGCACACTCTGTACAGCTGTGCCTTGCTGGCACCACAGGGAACCTGCTGGTGTCTGCTCAGGACTCTGCAAACTCTGCAAGGGACAATCCTTTGTTACAGCTCAGTTGATTTCGCCCCTGGTCCAACGCAGTTGCTTTTCCCACCAATATTCCCTCAAGTCACACTGAACAATGTGCGTTTACACTGCTCAGTACACTGAGCCCTTGGTTCCCTCATGCAACTGGCATCCCTGTCACAAGGGAAGGACAAAAAGCCATTGTAGCCAAAACCTTAAGAGCCCCAATGGTTTCTGTGGTATTCAGAATCAGTGCAGCACTTGAGAATACAGGGATAAATCATTAACAAGTCATTATTGTTCACAGGTATTTTTGGCAGGAAACCACTGAGGTCAACTTGGACAAACTGCTATGGGGTAGTGGGGGTGGCACTTTTCCTGCAGGAGCATTCAAATCCTCCTCCATTACCAAGAAATAGGCTGGAAGTGACCTTCCTTGCTGAATCTAATCGAGATAGAGAGCAGCACAGCCCCTCCTTCCACCTCTTCTCGGCCTGAGCTCTCTCCCAGCTCCGTGATCAGTCTCTCATGTCCTCTCTCTGCCAGTGCTGTCCATCACAGCTCCCCTCGCAGCGTGGGCAGCCCGACAGCCCAAACACCACTCCTCAGGTACCACTCCTCAGGTACCACTCCTCATGTACCAAACACCACTCCTCATGTACCAGCTCCAGGATCTCCCAGCTCCCATCAATCGCTTCTGCTGCTGGGAGCTGGGGAATTCCCAAACACTGCTGCTTCTCCCAGAGATCTGTGCAGGGATGGCTGCTTCTCGTGCTCTGGAAACCTGCAGAGATGCTGCTTCTGTACAGCTGTATCAAATTCCCTCATCCCCAGCCAAACCCATGGGCTCAGTGGGCAATGGGGCGGATGAATCCATGTGCCATCTGCTCCCTGGGCCATCAGCACTGGCAGCAAACACTGAGAGCCATCTCCATGGTTGATATCCTGGAGGCTGATCCATCCCCACAGCTTCCAGTGCCGCCAGACACTTCAGCTTCCATGGAAAACTATTAATTCTTGCTGTCATCCAGTTTCCTGCTCAGTGGCCAGCTGGCCACTGACCCCACTGTTATTTAGTTGCTGTAAATCAAGTGCCACAGGACACTTCCAGAGCACCATGATGTGGCAATTCCTCCGAATACGGGGATGTGATCGGTTTAGAATTAAGTAACCAAATAATTCGGATACAAACAGCTTAAAGGCTGTGGTGTGTTGGTCAGTGTGAGCTCTTGCCTGGGAGATACAACACTAACATGGGGCTCCTTTCAAAGCCCTAAAAAATCTTCCAGAAGATGCCATGGATTCAGCTCAGCTGCTCAGACAGTTTTATGCCCACCAGCTTGGGATGGTTCGGTGGTGATTTTTTTTTTACTAAGAAAAAGTACTTTCAACTTCAACATTTAAAAATCGCCTTTCGTAAGCACAAAAAAAATTTATTTCTAAACTCACTGGCTTCTGGACACATTCATGGAAGCCAAGAAAACCAGGCAGGTAACGGAGTTCAGCTCCTGAAGCAGCCCATGTTTCCATCTTTCTCTAAAAAAACCTGACTCCACAATTGCAGGCCCAGGCAGGGACACTTTTACTGCAAAGGAACACAACAGCTGCTTTCCAAAAGCCTGAGGCATGGTCAGATAATTCAAAACAGCTCTTCTGCCCAGCCTGACCTGAGAAGGTTCACGCCAGAGCTGACATCAAGTAGGGTTTAACAGGACTGGATTTTCCCTGGAATAAAAACAAACAGTGTTCAAAGAAAATCCTTCTGAGTTTGACATGGTCATATTGGCTGAGGTACAGCCTGAGCTACAACCAACATCTCAAGGACCTTCATGCCATGGAGCACCCAACAGACTTTGAATCCAGCCAGAAAAGTTGCAGGAGTAGAAGTCTTCTCAGCCTACCATGGCACACACAGGGGATCCTCCAAAGCTTTTTTTTCCAGGGATTACTCCTTTCCTTTGCTTTGCATTTCGTCCAATTGCTCCCACTCCCAGAGATGCACCCGAGTTTCACTGGCTCTGCAGTGTCCCCAAAACTCCTCCACCCCATCCCAGCTGGGTGTGCCACTGTCTGCTGTCCTCTTCTCCCACAACCTCCAGGCTCCATTTCCCTGGTCCTTCAAAACCCCTTTCATAGCCCAGCACTGGGGATGAACATCAAGCTGATTATAAAACAATTTCTTTTGTTGATAGAAAATTCTTTGCAGGGCGTGAACAGCAGGAGAAAGAAAGGACTCCTCTGAACTTCGAGCTGGCTGGAAATCCCCGGAGGGCAAGAATCCGATCCCTCCTTTGAGGAGCACGGGCCTGTCTGTACAGGCTGCAGGAGCAGGAGAGCTCTGTGTGTGCAGCTCCAACGCTCACCAGCCCCTGCCTTGCCTTGCTCAGGACCAGCCTCCAGCTCACGCACGGGAAATGGCTCTGCTCCTCCCATCAGCACCCCTGGACAGACCTTGTCCTCCTCACCCCACTAATCCCCTCCTCCAGAGCCAAACCTCTTCCCCATCACCTCCTACCCACCTGCCCCACGTGCCCTTCAGCAGCCCCATCGTCCACCCAAACCCAAATCCTTCAGGCAACAACACCAGATCTCGGCAGGAACGTCCACCCACCTATTATTTAATATTTACCAATACCCCACCAAATCCTCTGTCCTGGATGCAGCCATTCTGCAGATGCCATAGCAACACTTTTACAGAAGACATCCTGAGGATGGACAGGACATGTTCCTTAGGAGCAAGGAATCTGCTTATCAACACTGAGTTTGAGAAGCCACATCCACAGGTTTCACGTTTTCCAGCCCTAGGAAGAAACATCGTTCCTTGGGCAGCCAGTCCTGCTCTGGATCAGCCCCATCTACTTTCCAGGAGGACCAAAGTCCTTCAAAGTCCTTTAGACTGAGTAAAATAACAAATACAGAAAAAAAATAAAACCCACCAACAATGCTGAATGGTTTGAAATCCCCATGACAGTCTCTGCATCCTAGTACAGGTAATACCATAGGCCCACCAGCATCTCCAGACTCAGCTGTGCCATTCTGAAGGGTCCAACTGGGGCAGATCCATTCCAGCACCATTTGTGTCCCATATACAGGAAAACCTGTGGCTGTGCTGGTTACTCCTGCATTTCCTTTCTCCCTCTGCTCCCACCACACAGCTCTCACAGCCTTTCATGAAGTGCTTCCCCTACTGATATTTATATAAAATATACAAAGGGCTGCTCCCACTGCTCAGTGCCAGCATCTGAGCAGGGAGGAGGCAAAGTCAGCGGACCTGGGGAAGGGAGGAAAGAGGTGAAACTCCCCATTCCTGGACCTCAGCATTGCCAACGAATGTGTGCTGAAGTTTCCCTTATCCCACAGAATCCTGGGCTGGGCCAGGCTGGAGGGAGCACAGAGGGTCCCTGGTGCCACCTCCCTGCTCAGGCAGGGCCATGGCAGAGCACAGGGCACAGCATTGTGCCCAGAGGGCTCTGCAATATCCCCGCTGAGGGACACTGCAGCCCCTCCCTGGGCAGCCTGCTCAGGGCTGGCACTGCCCAGGGCAGAAGTTGTGCCTCCTGTGCAGGGGCAGCTCCTGGGCTCAGGCCCTGCCCGTGGCTCTGGTGCCACTGCTGGGCCCCGGAGCAGAGCCTGGGCCCTGCTCTGCCCCTTCCTGCAGATATTTCAGGAGATTCAACTGGAGTCCAGAACAGAGAACTACTACCAAAGAGCAAAAACATTTTGGGAAGCTTCCCTGGAGCAGTGTGGGGCTGCTACCTGGGATGTCAGTCCCTGAAATCAGAGATCAAATCTTCAGGAAATGCTTGACAAGGGGCTCAGCTCAGGTGGATCCCAGAACTGTCCTTCAAAAGAGAAAGAGCACCTTGGGTACCTCCTTGGAGGAGCATGGGGCTGCTACCTGGGATCTCAGCTCCTAAGAGCAGATGTGAAAAGACTCCTGGAGATGCCTGGTGCATCCTGGAAGATGAGGTTTCCATGAAAGGAGAAAAATCATTTCAGATTACTTCCTTGGAGGAGTCTGAGACTGCTACCCAGGATATCCAGTGCCTAAATCAGAGATGAAAAGACTCTGGGAGATGGTACCTGGGATATCAGCTGGCTGGAGGAGATATGAAAAGACTCCAGGAGATGCCTGGGAGGTGTCTCAGGTAGATCCTGGAAGATGCAGATTCCACAAAAAGAGAAAAATCATCTCAGCCAGCTTCCCTTGAGCAGTCTGGGGCTGCTACCTGGAATTTCAGGTCCTGAAATCAAGAGATCAGGACTCCAGGAATGCTACCCCCTTGTCATCTTTGAATTACAATGGTAACATGGTCCTCAACAAGGCTGGGCAGGAATTTCCACAGGTGCTGTCCAGATGATTCTGGTCATAGCCCCTGGCCTGGGGTTCTGCTCATCCCAGTGCCCTCCAGCCCACCCAACCAATACAGAGAGCTCTGGGGGAGATTTCTCATTCTCAGCCTTTTCTGCCATTCCCATCCTTTCTGGAAGAAGCACCTGTGCTTGTCCCAGCTCCCCTGCCACAGCGAAGGACACCTCGGAGCCAGTGCAGCCTCCAGCTGCCCCGGGTCCTGCTCCAAACCCGGGGTGGAGAGGACACCAGGATGTTTATCCATCTCTCCCCACTGCACCACGGCTGAAGAAACTCCTGCTTGATTCTCGCCCTCCTGGCTTTGCTCTAAAGGTCACCTGGCCCCTCCACTGGGCTGGCAGGACACGAGGGCTCTGGCGGGGAATGGAAGGGCAAGTCTGCTCAGGGGGGCTCAGCTAAAGTCTGATTAGGATTGTGACGGAAGCTGAGAAGAAAGTGAAGGGTGTGGAAAAATAGGGAGGAGAAGGATTGTTTTGGAGGAGAATAGGTCCAGAGCTCTGGGCAGTTTCATTAGAGGAATATTAAGTAAATGAGTCAGAGCTTGTGGTGCCTGAGGCTTGGGAAAGCTGCTGCTGGAGTGAAGGATGGCGAGGGAAGATGAGGATCGTGGCGTGCTGTCTGCGAGCGAGATCCAGCCAGGACACAACAAGAGGAAACTTGTTGCCTGCTCAGACTTTGATGAACGTTTGCAGAGATCAAGCACTGCAGATGTTCCATCACTGCCTCCGTCTGTGCCCGGTTCCAACTCTGGGCCAGGCACTCCAGGGAGCCTTTCCCAATCCGCTGCGCTTCCCAAGGCACCGGCGCTCCCAGAGTGCCCCCACACCACACTGACCCCTTGGGTCCCTGAAGTAACTTTGCAAGACAGGTTTTATGTATTCGTAGCTGGTACCTGGGGATAAAATTTGTCTCTTAATTCCTGCACGTAAAAAACTGAATATTGCACTGATACCACATGCAAGAATGCTCTGGGTATCAATAATCCCTGAAAGTGCTCCAGGCCAGGCTGGACGGGGCTTGGAGCAACCTGGGTAGTGGAAGATGTCCCTGCCCATGGCAGGGATTGGAACTGGATGATCTTTAAGGTCCCTCCCAAACCAAACCTTTCTGGATTGATGAATAAATGTATACGATGTATGTGTAAACGTATATGTACATGTACATGTGTATATATATCTATATGTGTACATATATACAGATATACATCTGTATGTATAAATATATATAAATATTTACCTGTACTGCAAACACAAAACCCAAGCCTGAAGTTAAAATGGGTAAACCAAATTGACTGCTTTCAAATTATGAAATTAATTTCATAAGCACCTGGGAAATTCAAGGTAAAGAAGTTAATTCAGATGTTGTTGTGATAACAGAGATACAGGAATAATACAGTGGGCTGCACTAAAATATATTTAATTGCACGAAACAGCTTCAAAGATCTATAGGTTGAAATTCCATGCCAGTATGGAAAAAAAATACCAAAGCTACCAACTGATGATCTCTCCGTGGTGATCCCAGAAACCAGGAAAGGCAAAGGCAAGTCAGGGAGGTTACAAAAGAAGAAAAGCACAGTATTAACCACAGAATCCCAGAATCACTGGGGTTGGAAAAGATCTTCAAGACCATGGAGTCCAAGCTGTGCCTGATGCCCACCTTGTCCCCAGCCCAGAGTGCCATGTCCAGCCCTTCCTTGGACACCTGCAGGGATGGGGACTCCAAACCTCCCTGGGCAGCTCGTAATTAATGGGTGACTTCAATCATGGCCATGCCAGCAGGGCAAATGTTGTACTGAAGTCTGATCAAAAGACAGATTTTGGTATCTTTATCAACTTCTTTATGGAAAAGTTTGGAGCAACCTCCAAAGTAGGTGCAATCCTGGATAGTGCACAGGGGGGTTGGTTAAAGACAGATTATTTCTCTAATAGTGCCCATTATATATTCAAATTCCCCTATTTGTAGGATAAATAAATAAATAAATAAACATTCTCAAACCATTAGAAGTCTAAGAATAAGAAAAGTAGTTGGAAAAACATTTTTGAAAGCAAATGAAACGGCAAAGTGTTTTTGGGTTATACAGAAAATATTGAGAGATTTCCTGCTGGAGGCTTGGAGTAAATTTACACCACTGAGCCCAAAACCCAACAGTGAATAATAAAGGAAAGGAGAAGACCAGAAAGAAAAGGAAACCTTTGAAAAGTGGAACTTGAATCCAAAGGATGAGAACAGCAAAGACTGTAATTCTGGCAAGTGAAGGAGACTGGTCAAAAGAGAAAATCATGCCAGGGGCTCCCATACAAACAATAAAGCCTTTTTCAACACATTAGAAGCAGGATGTCTATTAGTGAGTATCTCTGTGGCCAATAAATAACTCAGGGAATGAAAGATGTACTCAAAAAGTATTTGCAAAAAAACCTACATGAATTTTTTGCATCATGGGGCACAGAGGAAGCCAGGAAGTTCCCATGCAGAGCATTTCATCATGGTCATAAATTACTTGGGAAAGGGTAAATGAATGTGGTGACAAAATTTGCAGATGAAACAGAATTTTTTTGAGTTATCCACATCTCAAAATCCAAATTATCCAATCTCAGACTGATTGGGAGGACTTGCATGAAGGATCTCAGGCTACCCAGTGGATGGTTTATTGAGCAACATGATGCCAGCAGATCCCACCTCCTCCCATGCTCCTGGCCACACACTTCCCACTGCTCACCCCATCCTTGATTCCTCCATGAGCTCATTCAGCTCATGAAAACATCAGAAAATGAACCCAGCAAGTAAAACTGAGCATTTGCTGCAGCTGTAATGAGTTAGACAGGTTTGGGGAAGGGTCTCACAAGGCCTGGGGTCACAGCAAGTGAGGGATGAGTTATGGCACAGAAAGCAGGAGAGAGGAAAGCAGTAGTTAGGGAAAAAAAAGAGCAAGTCCTCTTCAGCAAGGAGTTGGGATCAGCTCTGTGTGTAACTGCTGCTGAAATGGCTCTGTGCTGGGAGAGGGGAAATTCAGTACCAGTGAGGACAAAGGGATGTGCCTGGGAACGATCATTAGAGCTGTAAAGACAAGGATATAGACTTTAAAATAGCTCATTAAACTCAGGAGAGATCCTGGAATTATTCTGGAACACTTTCTGAAAGCATCACACTGTTGGTGTGGTGTACCCAATAAAGCAGGTGAAGTCAGGAATTTATAGCAAAAAAAGACTGGGAAATGCTGTCCATGGCACACTTACAGCCCAACAGGCCATTTGGTAATGGTGACTCTATCTCAACATGGGAAAATATGAAAAAGGGCACAGGTAGCAAAAAGGTGGGAAATTTGTGGGTAAGAGGAGCCCAGGATGCTCCACCCAGACAAGGATGATGCCTTGTAAAGTTGTGAACATTGGAAATTATGCAAATACAGATAAATTATTCACTATTCTTCAGAATGCAAAGAAAAAGGTGTCACCTCAAACCACTTCCAAGGCGTAAAATAAACAAGAATTCTTCTTCTCACAGGCTCAGAGTGACACTCCCTGATGACAGATGATGTGGAGATACAAAAGATCCAGATAACCATGGGGCAAGATCCATTCCAGCTAACAATCCAAGTATCCTGTCTGTTGTTTCCAGCCTGGATGACCCCAAATCTGGGATTTTGGGAGGATGGACCCACCTCGATCTTTTTCTCCTACTGGGCTTTCTCTCCTGTACCTGCCATGTTCACTGTGTCCATGTGCAGCTCACATCTGCTGAGCTGCTTTGCCCCATCTCCCTTTAGAGACAAACCCAGAGCCCCTGGGCCCTTGCATGGTTCATCTGCCCTGTGACAGACACCCACACTGTGTTCAAGCAGTTGACCCAAAAAGTCCCAGTCCTTTCCTGTGACTTTCCACCAAAGAGGTAAAACTCTTCTGCACAGAAAACAACCTTTTGGAGAGGTTAAGTCTAACAGCAGGGATTGGATTCCCTGAAGAAAGAAGCACCATCTTATTTTTCACTTCTAGGTAAATCTTTTCCTTGTTTCTAATTAAAGGCACCTTTGGCTTCACATTCTCCAATAAAAGTAAGAAAACTGTTATTTTAAAACCAGCAAAGCAAGTCTCTTGTCTGTACAAAAATCCTGACCCTAAGGAGAGAAGGACAGAACAACTTATGGAAGCAGGGACCTCAGAGCACTGCTGGGAGAGGTTCAACACTATCTAATATCACGGAACCACAGAATCCCAGAATGGTTTGGGTTGGAGGGACCTTAAAGCTCATCTAGTTCCAACCCCCTGCCATGGGCAGGGACACCTTCCACTCTCCCAGGGTGCTCCAAGCCCCCTCCAGCCTGGCCCTGGACGCTTCCAGGGATCCAGGGGCAGCCACAGCTGCTCTGGGCACCCTGTGCCAGGGAACAATTCCTTCCCCATAGGCCATCCAACCCTGCCCTCTGGCAGTGGGCAGCATTCCCCCTTGTCCTGTCACTCCAGGCCTTTGTAAATAGTCTCTCTTCATCTTTCTTGTCAGCTCCCTTCAGGTGCTGGAAGGTCACAATTAGGTCACTTCTCTTCTCTTGGCTGAAATATCCCAATTGATTACTGTTGGTTTATTATTGCTGGGGAAAAAAAAAAAAAGGCAGTAGAGCTGATACAGAATTAAACTCTTGGCTTGGGTTTTCATACCTCCTTTAAACCTGGCTCCAGGCTTTGATGTCAAGTAACTAAACCAACCAGGCAGTTTAGCAAGGCTGGGTTTATGTGGGTACCTCTGGGGGAGGGTCCCCAAGAAAGGCAGCGTGGTCGCTCTCCTGCTGCCCCTGGACTGGCTCGGCTCAGCCTCGCTCACCTCCCTCTGCAGCACATCTGTGAGGCCCCTGGACACCTCGGGAGTGTGAAGAGGAACACAACAATCACAACAATCTGTGCCTGCTTGGCTCACACCGGTACAAACACTGACCCAGCACTGTCCCAGTAAGACCAAAACGATATTGCCAGGCAAGAAGGAGAAAAAGCATTATCAACTTGACTTTTGTTCAGTTATCTGAATTTACAACCTTGATTTCTCATTTGAGCCTGAACTTCCAGTCAATCGCAGGTAAAAGTACATTGCATTCCCATGTTCCTGCAAGGCAGCCATCCCCCCTCAGGAGATTGCATCAGTTATCCAGGATTTTTGTCAAGCAAGATCACGAATGTGAGCTCTGAGGATGCAGAACAGACCTGAACACTTGGTCAGCTCCTTTTAAGAGAACACATCACATCTGGGGGCAAGAGACAGAGTTGTTTCCTTGTTTCTTTGATGCAGAACCTCAATTATTGTGCTTTTGTTACAAATCGCTTTATGGTTTGAATCTTACATATATTCAAACCCTGGTCTTTTTCTTCACTGCTCTGCAGCACGTCCAAACAGTGGCAAACACTGCATTGATAGCAACTGGACTGAATTTTTGGGGGACTAAATGATTTCAGTGAAAGAACCTTGAAAACCTGAAGGAAGCTCAATTCCCACCTCGGTGGCTGATGATGTCAAATTTCCAAGCATCTGTCAGCAGCTCTGCTTACAAGGGTTGTGTCTTTGGGGAGGGAGTTGAGAGAAATGAGTGCTTTTTTTTTTTTGTTCCATTTGCTGCTCTGAGGAGCTTTTAATGAATTACCTGAGATGATAACATGATTAAGTAAAGGGTCTCTGCACTGGGGTACATGGGCTGTGCATAGAGGTCTTGATACCTGAACAGAAGAGCACAGGAAATGGGTCACTAGAGAAAGCAATTACTGAAATGAAGGGAAAATACGGAGAGATGCTTATCTTGTTAAAACATGGTTGGAAACAAAGCAAAACAAAGCAGTGAAGCTCAGAGAAACCCCAAAGATATCAGCTTACAGGTACAGTCTGAGTGGAAATGGCAGATACATTTTCCCTGTAAATATATCTGAAAGACAGTTCAGTTCCTGAAGTTACTCTGAACTCCAGCAAAACACAACTGAATATCCAAATTTAAAGATGAAAAAGAAATTACTTTGAAACTCAAGAGCTCTCCCCCTCCACCAGCACTCACTGGGTGATCACGGAACTGGGCTTCGCGTAAGAGAAAAAATTCTACAGAAACATTTGATAAACAGGATGTTTCAGTTCATTTTTTACCCCAAGATGTTTCATTTCTCAACTGGAGAGAGAGAAGGGAGTTTGGTAGAGATTTGCTTAATGAATAATTCAGCTACACGTAACTACAGGTTTCAAATATTTCTGTGGGCAAGACTCTACACACTGAAGTTTCCACAGGTGAAGAATAAATCAGAAATGCACTTGAGATGCTCATGCTCTGTTCTC
Organism: Promerops cafer; assembly: GCA_013398275.1. NCBI lineage: Eukaryota > Metazoa > Chordata > Aves > Passeriformes > Nectariniidae > Promerops > Promerops cafer. Next base: position 19,080 of record VZSE01003656.1, on the reverse strand, counting down.
TTCACCCTACTCTAATCAATTAAGTTTAATCATTTAATAACTACCTATTTAACTGGAAAAGTCAATCAAATGGAGGAAGTTAGTTCTTTGTGGCAATCTCACTGCAGATAACAAACACCAAGTCCTGGACCATCATAAATAATGTCAAAACCAAGGCTTGCCACCAGTTCTGATGTCTCTTTCACATGAGAAATGCACATTTTAGTGTGACCAGACACAGTCTCAGACACCAATACAATCCAAGAACAAAGAGCTCAGAAAATACAGAGGATGAGGGACTTGTGCTTGTGAAAGCACTGACTCTGAAAACAACCAAAGGTGAATGAAAGGACAATATCATGATGAAATAACAAATTAACATAGGCTGCCAGACTGATATCATGGTCAAAAGGTCAGATGTGAACCTCTGGGTACAATTCAGATGGAGGAGATCGAAGATCACAGGAATTGCCAGACTGGATTAAAGGAAATCCGTAACAAACGCCCAAGCTATGGACTGGTTTGCATGGCCACGAGGCAGCCAAGCCATCACTGACCTCTCCAGGCAATGTGACCCCTCCACCAGGACACAGACAAGCTACAATTCAATACAAAATCATCCTTCAAATCTGTGCTAACATACACACATCCAAAAAAAAAAAAAAAAAAAAAAAAAAAAAAAAAAAAATCCTCAAAGGTCTTAAAATTCAGCAGCTTCCACCTGGGTCCCACAGGATTTTTCAGGAAAGCAAAGGAATACTCCCAAAACACCCACAGTTCTCCAGCCTACTGCCTTAAGCCCACTGTTCACACAGATGCTCAGCTGGAGTTTAGAAGGTATTAAAAATCTCTCAAAGTTCTCAACATGGTCAACAGAATTAAACAAACACAAGGAAGTTTGTCTTCATGGAAACATCAGCCTTACTCCCAGCACTCATCTTGTTTGCTTAAAGCCCTGTGGCCACCCAAAAACCCCACCAGTTTCATTACACCTTTTTCCCCCTCAGTTCAGAAGTCATCGCACAAGGGTCCCAGTCCTGCCATGGAAGAAGGAAAACGTTCCTAGCATTAAGCAGTGTTCTCTGGGATGCACGCTTCCGTGTGCACGTGCTCAGAGTGGGAAGCACAGACAGACTCCCTGTGGGATGACAGCTCACCCCAAGAACAAGGCTCCAGTGGAAGCAGGGAGAGTAGTTCATGTGGATCTCTACATCTCCAAACAGCACAATTACTGTCCCTTTATCTCCTTTTCCCCTCTAAATGACAATCCACATACACATTCAGGAGGCAACTCCATGCAGTAATTCTCTCTCCACAGTAAGTGGATGGGGCATCTCAAGCACTTTTAGAGCAGTCTGCAAGCCACAGTCTGCCTAATTTGGGAGCATTCCCAAAAGCATCAGCAATGATACAGAGTTTCAGGGAACTCCACAGCCATGCAGACATCAGGAACGGAGCCATCCTCTGGAGAGGCCGTTGAACAAATTGACCTTTGATGGAATTTACTGATGGCTGGAGGCACAACACTTGGGCAGTATCACAGCATCTCCTGATAAAGTATGGTATGCAATTATCAGTATCACTGCACCTCTTTATCTCCCAGCTCGTGATACAAATGGACAGAGGCCTCCTGTGGGGTTTGGTCCTGGGCAGACAGAAGGAGATGTTCTGCTTGACACCAGTGTCTGAGGAAACAAAGCTCTCTGTCCGTGAAGGTCTGGGGGTCACTGGGGGGAAAAGAAGGGCTATTTTCTGGCTCCAGCAAACCTTAAGTATGACCACAGGAAAACACGTAAGAAACCTTATCTGGGAAGGGGAACCAAAGATCCTGGATGTCAAAAATTTAGCAGAGGGTCCTCCTCACCCTCTGGCAGAACTTTGTGCTGCCAGTGAAGTCACATTTAGGAACATGGTTAGAATAACAAACAAGCTGCCACAGCCCTGTGGTGTCTGGATGGTGAAATTCCGCTTTAGATCTCATGCTGGGGTAGAAGTCAACACTCTTTTCCCAAAGCTTCCTACAGAATTTTAGGACAATGGAGTTAAAATTGAAAATCCCTCAGATGGACAGAAATAGTTGCCCAGGTGTCTGCATTGGTGGGATCTGTACATCACAGCTCACCAGGCCCAGTGAACCACCCAGGACCACTGAAACACAGCAGGGATGAGAGGTCCAGAAAAGAGAAGCTGCTTCTAAGAACAACCACCAAAACCTGGAGGGAGAGTTCAGAGGAGGGACTGGAGCAAATGTCCTGTCTTCTGTTCAAGTCAGGCTGAAAGAACAGGCAAGATGCTCCAGTCCCTCTGGCTTTAACTTTCCCTTAACCCGCCCCAGCCAGACCGAAGCCTGCAGAATCAACATCTTGCCTTATCTTGAACTTGGCTTTTGGGGAGGAAGGATTAGACAGATGGCAATCAATCCTTCAGGCTGCAAAATCAAGAATGTGATATCAGGATTCCAAGGAACAGACTGGCCTGTAGGCAACAGGGCCAAGACTTGTTGGCACCTGAGGAAGTGGATTTTGCAAAGCCCCTTGTTTCTGCAAGCTGCCCTTTGGGACATTATCCCACACTTCCCACCTGTGGCTTGTCAGCTAAACCATCTTTCTGCCCCTGGAACAGCCAAAACTCCCAGTGCTGGGCACCATCAGGCACACTGCACTCCCTGGCTCCATGGCTTGAGACAGAAACTACAGGACCTCAAAATACCTTCTTTGACCTTAGCTGAACAAGACCTAAGAATGCAAATCATAGAAACACAGAAGTGATTAGGTTGGGAATGCCCTCTGGGATCATCAAGTCCAGCCATTCCCCCAGCACTGCCAAGGCCACCACTGACCCATGTCCTGAAGTGCCACATCCACAGGGCTGTTAAACCCCTCCAGGGATGGGGACTCTGCCACTGCCCCGAGCAGCCTCTGCCAGTGCCTGACCAACATTCCAATGAATAAATTTGCCCCAAAATCCAATCTAAAATGGTATGGTTGGCAAGGGTTTGAAGCTATTTTTGACTTAACACCTCCCAGTCAGGGTAAGAATTTATGTCCCAGAAGTAGTTATCTGATTTATTTATCTGATATCTCTAAATAAAACACCTTCCTAAAACGCACAAAGTACTTTTGGCCATTCAGGGCAAATTTAGAGGCTTCATTAAATTAGCACTGTATAGTAATTCAGCTGATGGCCATAGGATTACAGCTGGGCCATAGCAGTATGATGTCTCAGTCCTATTTGTTTCAAGATAAATGTTTATGGTTGCAATCGATGATTTTAAAGCTCTTTTCCAGCTTAAATGATTCTATGATTTCACATCAACTGGTTTTCTTGGTGATGAAGTGTCTGATGTTTGCAGGTTACCTTGATTCATTCCCTAGGCAAGGAGAGGGGAGTATGCCAACAGACCTTCAAAAAATATATATTCTCTAATAAGTAGAGAAACTCTTATTTCAAATGCAGGAATATCTGACTGTTACTGAGATACAGCTGTTAGAAAGAGAAGATTACTGAGAGCATGTGCTGTACCCAAACTCTCTGGAAGGTATCAAAGATCCAGGTTCTGCTGCTTGAGATATACACACAGAGTTATTATCCCATCAGTGGAACACAGTTGAGGGAATCATGAATTATGAGGGTGACAAAGAATAAAAATGGCATGTTCAGTAAAGCTGGATAGGACTTGGAGCAACCTGGTCTAGTGGAAGCTGTCTCTGCCCATGGCAGGGGGTTGGAACAAGATGATATTTAAGGTCCCTTCTGACCCAGGCCATTCCAAGATTCCATGATATGAAGGCCAAAGTACCAAGGGTTCAAACGCCGATTAACAGCACCATGAAACTGAAAGCCATGTTGTGAGATTTTCAATATTTGGACCTAAGGAACCTTGCAGTGCTTTCTATGTGAACAAAGAGCTGAGCTCCATGTCAGTGATAGAGTGAAGGAGGTACTTAGGCAGTTTTTCCACCCAGACTTGCCCAAAAGAGCAGAGGGGGGCTGGAAGGGCTGGTGCTGAGGGCGGTGGGGCTTGGGCTGGAAGGTTTCTGCAGGAGAGGAGAATGCAAGGGTGGATTTGGACCAAAGGTCCATCCAGCCCAGCATCTTTGCCTTGATAGTTCCCAACAGTGGATTTCTGAAAGAGAAGTAAGAACAGGACAAGCTTGTAGGGCTTCTGTCCCAGGCATTCTCCAAGCCTCCAACATTTTATAGACTCCCTGAGGCAAAGCTGGGACCAGTTATTTCATAGCCATTGATGGAGCCTTCTCTCATTCATTAGTTCCAGTGGTTTTTGAACCTCTGTAAACTTTCAGCATCCACAGCAGTTCCTGCAGCAAGGGATTGTACATATTAATTGTACAGTGAATAAAGAGCACTTCCCTTTGAACCTGACTCTTTGTAGCCTCATGTGATGCCCCATTATTTTCATGTGGAGAGAAACTAACAGTCAATCCCTATTCATGACTCTGTGGATCTTCTCTGTATCACCCTTCGGCTGCCTCTTTTCCAGCCAGAAGAGAGTTAGTCCAGTTTGTTTTTCTTTGGATAAAACACATCTTATGCTTCCTTTTATCCTTGTGTTTTTCTCCAAACATCTTCCAGTACAGCCACTGCTTTTTTAGAGCTGTGGGGAACAGAACTTCACACAGGATTCAACATCTGGATGTACCTGGGGTTTCCACAGGAGCTCAGAGAGATTCTCTGGCTTATTCTCTCATTTTCATTGCTAATGTTCCCTTTGTCTTCATGACAACCACATACCAAGCTGACACTTGCATGGACCAGTCTGTTAAAATCTCAAGATACAGTTGTGGCAACGGGCAACTTAGAGCCCATCACCTGAATGTGAAGAAATTACTGATTCTCCATGTTCTCCTGAAGTATTTGGTCTCATAAGGTCGTGCAGTGATTCACAGATGAACCTTGTCTTCATTACTTCTGATTAGATAATGTATTGGGAAGCTCTGGAACATGACCAAGCATTCCTGCTTCCACGTGCTCATCAACACTTGGGAGAGCACAGCTACAGCACACACAGCTGTAGCCACGGGCTCCTTCCAAATGGAAAGTCTGCCAGTTATTCCTTCCACCTGCTTCTTACCTTCCAATAATTAGTTATCCAGGAGCCTCTCTTAATCCATGTCGTAGTTTCCCTGGAAGTCTTTGCATTTGGGAAATTCAGCCAGACCTGCCCAACTGATGCCACTGTTGACTCCTTCCCATCCACTGGTAACACTCTGTGTTACAATTTCCATCAACTTATCATTTTACAACACACTGCTCTGGGCTTTTGTGGATGAACTGGAGCTCAGAAAAACTGCAATCCCATCAGCCACCTTCCAGGGATTTTAAACAAGAGTTCCTAGACAAGTTAATAGTTCAATGATTTCATCCTCCCCAGTCCTTGGGTGAATACCACCTGATCCCAGCGACTGATAGTGGTAATTGCATCTATCTCCATCACCATCTCATCTCCAGACATTTCAGCCTGAGACAGATGAAAGCACAAAGAGAATTGCATTCATTTTTCTGCTGGGAGTTTAGCTGCCCTAAGCACAGCTTAGACTTTAATTTTTTATAGATCTTACCAACTGTCATGTGAGCGTTCTGCTTGTGACTGAAGAGAATCTAGCATTACCATTTTCAAGTTATTTCTCTTCTCTTTTCACTGTCTTAATGTATTTTTAGGCTGTTCCTCTTTTTTCTAATTTTACCAAATTTCTTTCTTTTCCAGGATGCTTTTATATACTTTCTTACTCTTATGTTTAGGTATCCTGGTATGCTTTTTTCATTTTCAAGTATTTCTTGAGAGGTACATTTTATCTTAATTCTTACTGTAGTATCCTCAAACACTTCGATGCAAAGGATGTAACTCCTGGTTGCCCTCTCAGATTCTTCTGAATGACCTTATTTTGATTTCATGTCACCCTTTTAGTACATGATTGTCACTGTCCCAGAGTGGCTTTTCAGAAGCAGGATTTTGAATGAGGGTGTGGAAAAGGCCAAGGCCAGCATGGCATTCCCCAGTCTGTTCTGTGGAGAAGGCAACCACAAAAGGGGCAGCCAGAGAAGGAGCATGAAGAAAAGAGCTGCCACCAACTCAGGCCACAACCAGGTGCAACTGCCAGAAATGATGAAATGGTGGTTTCTCAACCAAAAACCAACACAAGTTGTTTGATGATCTTTTTTAACATAAGGGCTGCATGTTATACAAGCACGTGGGGTTCGTCCATCACTCAAATCTGACATGCTTCTCTCAAGGAGAAGTTGTGCTGTGTTTACAAACAGCAGCTTTGGGTCCCCTGGAGTGACAAAAGAGAGGTCAGAGGTCCTCTTAAGGAGGCAATGAAAAGACCAGATTATCTCTCTGAGGAGAGCAAAGTGTTGGAAGCAAATGCTGACAGGCAACAGCCTAAACCCTTCTGTGAACTGCTACTGAACAAGAACAACACATACAGAAAAGCAACGAGAGTAATCATTATTCTAAGCAAGATGAAAATTATAGAAGATTAAAACCAGACATTTGGGAGAGCAGATGAGGAAAAAAAAAATAGCTGAGTGGGACTATATGGCTTGAGGCATGTTGTGTGAATGAGACCAGGTGAAACAGGGGGTAATGGGGAGGACAGTGGCATTTTGGTGGCCCCAGGGAAATGTGTGGAGAGAAGTCTCCAGGACTGGCATTCAGGGACAATGTGCACCCACAGCATGGCTGCAGGAGTAGCATCCAACAAGACACTTAGGGAACAAAGGAACAGCACAGGTACAGCGTCACAAGCAGAAGAAGGGGGACTCTTACCTCTTCAGGATCTTGGGGAGGTTCCACTTATTTTGGAATAGAATTATCTTAGTAAATAAGAAGTTATTCAGATCATTTTGCAAGGAACAGGACTCAGGACTGGAGCAGTAACACAAACAAACACTGTCTCTCTTACTACTCTAAAAAGTAGTCAAGGCTGGTTTTCTGTAGCTGTATCTCTACACTGGATGGTCGTGTAAAGAGACCAACTCACCAAGATTTAACTTCTGATTCAACTGACACACACAGCAATTATCACAATTCACTCTCTTAGCTGACTTTTGTATCCTTAGAGATGTTCCCTATATTTAAACAACCTGAAAGCAACATTTTGGGGCGGGATCCTGCACAAAATTCAACTAATGAAAGAACCAGTGTTCTCCACTCACTCCCTAGAACTTGCCTCTTCTGCTCTGCCATGTGGTCATCACCCCATACCCTTTCTAGACAGTGTCTTCACTGTGCCCGCCCTGCTCTGTTTTTTGGCTTGTTGGCCTTTGTAAGGAGAGCAGTTTCACATCTCTAACAGGACTGGAGTGCTTTTCATTTTTTACATCTGGATCAACTCAATCCCAGAGTCATTCTCCTGAGTTTCTGCAATGGATGTGTCCCTCCTACAGTTCTGCACCAACAGTGCTGCCCAACACACATCCCATGGAAGCACAGCTGCTGAGGAGCTTTGGAAGTAGGAAGTTGAAATCTATCCTTTCATGTAATTTTGAACTAGAATTCACATACCTTTTACCAAAACAAAGCAAATTTAATCCCCAAACTGCTTTACTTACATTCAGAAGTAACATGTCATAACCAAACTCAGTCAAAAGCTTTTCATTTGTTTCACAGAGTTTATGGCCAGAGGAATTTATTCAACCCCCCCAGTCAGAACTGCTGTCTTTGACAATCCAGTACATCTCTGCCACTACCCTGATGCTGAGCACAGTAATAAGCATTAGATTAAGCCATTTGATCACTGGAGACCAAATTACTGAGATGGAGAACAAAAGAGAGATCAAAGGGCCACTAATGCCCTTAACCAGCCCCTTCAGGGATGGGGAAGTGACGATCCGTTGATTTAGGCAGATGATTCAGATCTCAACATGCAGGGGAAGAGGATACACACCCAAAATTTCAGATCATCTGAACGGGGTGGCTGCAGGGGGGAAGAGAGTCTTCCACAGAAAGCTGGTGGCACAGGAGTAACCTATACAACCTAAGCACATTCAAACCAATCTTCTCTACTACCTTTGAACACTGACCTACATGTTTGAGTGCATTGTTCTGAGGTGAGGCCAACCCTTGATGCTCCTAAAAACAAGATGAAAAGGTCCCAAGACAACTCTTGGCCAACTCCTGCCTGAGCCGTGCTGGCAGCAGGCCCAAAGCTCCGAAGCATGAGATGTGATTACAATTCCTTAATGCAGCCTGAAAGTGTTGTGGGCAAATGAAAGGCTGTGCAGCGCTTCCTGTTCTTTACAGACAGGGAAATAAGGGGAAAAATAAATAGATATTAAAACTAAGTAATAAATCACAGAACTCAAAGACAGAAGAGACTGTCCACACCACTTCTGTCTACTTTACACCTGTCCTGCTGCAGCCAAGCTCGAGACCTTGAATGGAGGGAAGACCAAAACAGTAATAAAATATGAATGTGCATTACTCAAGTGTGATATATTCCCTTGTACCGAGATTCATTTTACACTTCTGCTTTGTTTATAACCCAAAAATTCACTTATTTGACCCTTGGGAATCCCTGCAACACAGATTGTTGATGATATTGAAGATGATAGGTCAAACTACCTGAAGGTCAAACTACACTGCACGTTTCCTATTGTACTTACTTATTACTTTTCTCAGTTTAAGTAAAAACTTGCTTGTTTTCATAACATGACTTTTGGGCAAAGTCCACAGAAAGCTTTTAGGCAAGGCTGTGAACATTTTAGGCTTTTAGGCATGTTTCTGGTGTTTCACTGCATGGAAAACCACTGAGATATATTAAATAAAAATGCATGTCAATTTTTGTCCAAAATCCAGCCTGATACAACAGAGCCCTCTTTGATCATACTGAGTTGGTGTTGTATTACTTTGACAATTCTGAAAGTTTTCGTTTAAAAACAATGAATTCACATGCAGTTCAGAATAGCCTTCCTCCATCCATAGGAAATGCCCACCAAAGCTTTCACTTGATGGAGGCACAGAAAAAAAATGACTGTAATGGTTCAGAACCATTGTACCACAAATTCAGCCTGGCTGCAGCCTGCAAGCACCACAGGGGCCTGTTTCCCTTCTCCTGTAATCTCACCCCTCTGCCAGCTTATCTTTGGGAAATGTCCACTTGTTCCCTGGATGTATTCCAGGGCCTGTGCATGGCCAGACGTCCTCTATTGACTGTCACTCACTCCAGCCCTGTGGGTTCAGTCTCCTGACCACAGAGCTCTGCTCTGCTCCAGTCGTGAGCCTCCAGAACTGTCACCTTTTCAGTACTGAAAATCTTCAGTTCAGATGGATCTGTGCCCACCGTCATAAATAATTCAACTGCAACCACAACCAGCACCAGATGGTGCACTGGGAAGCTGGGAGATTTAGGTTTAAAGTCCTTTAAACTCTTTAAGCAGAGAGGTTTCCTGTCACATGTTTTCTGGGTGAGGAAAGGAGAAGACACACCATGGAAAGCTCCTCTGTACACGCTCAAGAGAGGGGTAGAGGTTCAGAAACAGCCTCTGAGATCAACCTTTTCTAGCAGCCAACTCTAACTGAGGTTCCTACTCTGCCTCTGAATTTTAATGGCTCACCTTCCAGTTATACTTAAATCCTGCACCAATACTGAACTAATCTACACTGTGGGTTACACTGCCAACACTGCACTCATACTCTGTGTCCAATTTCTAAGAGATCTGCTTGGGCCAAGTGGTTTCTTCAACACCACCAATGTCCCTGTGCTGGCTGAGCACAGCCTTTTTGAGTCACTGCTCCATGTGTTCATGAGGCTCTACTTTCATAGAATCACGGGATGTTTTGGGTTGGGAGGGACCTTGATGCTCAGCTCGTTCTACCCCCTGCCACCTGCAGGGACACCTTCCACTATGCATACTCCAAATGTCTTAGCCTTTCCTGAGCAGTGTCTATGTGCCATGCAAAAAAGTGAGTTTTTTCCCTCTGTAGGAGCTCTGTAGAGTTTGTCTCAGCGTTTCAGTGCAATTTCCTGTTAATGGTTTGTGTCAGAGTAACACATTTTGATACTTAAGCATCCATTTTTAGGGCGCTGCAGTCAGGCCATGCAGCTCCATTACTGCTGCTTCTGAGGCAGCTCTTGCACATTACTCAGCGCTCAGTCAAGTCTGTGTACTCGAGTACAAGCTGTTCCAAGAGGCAGAAACTGCTCCTTTGAACTGCCTCGTATTGTGCTATCTGACCAGTTTATTCACACGTAATTTAAGTCCCCATAATCGTTTGGTTCGACTTTCCCACTTCTTTGATCTCTGTCAACATTATGCACTCAACATCCTTTTGTTGATGCAGGAGCTGGGAGCACAGAAGACTGCTAAGATATTTACTTTGGTATGGGTTGGGAGTGTAAGCCTCTGTGAGCACCAAAGGAGGTGATTCCAATTCCAACTGCGTGTGCCTTGCAACACTGGGAACACTCTCCATTGTGCAGGGTGATCCCATAGGGTTCACTGCAGCAATTCCAAGGCATAATTATCACTGCTGTTCAGAACACCATGCTCCTCCTCTGACTGGAGCTGTGATTGATTTTCTCCTTCTGAATGGTGCATGCCACCTAAAAACCCAGGTGATTCAGGCTCCTCCTCCAATTTTCACTCAATCCATCCTAAATAGATCAATTTGAATGTTTTTTAAATAATTTCTTTTTCAGGGGGGAGAGGAAGAAGGAAGATAATCCTTGGTTTGGGGGTTCAGAGCCTTTAGGGAGCTTTTTCTGTGGGTTTCTTTGTTTTTATTTTCTTCGAGGTGTTTTCCTGCAGTGCTAAGTTAAAACAATGCACTCCCTGAGTAAGTGAAAGCTGACTTTCTCCTACTGTCCCCTCATTATGAAACTGCTGAGTTTGTACAGAAGTGGAATAAAGTATTGTGAGACTTGCAATGAAATAATGGATGTTGGGAAAACTAGTTCTACACACTGCCTGCTCAGTGAGACTGTGCCACTGTCACACACATGCACTGGAATTTTCTATGCATCAGCACATGAAGGGATTGGGACTGCTGATCACTTTGCCCTCCCTGTAGTAATGTGAGGTTATCCATCTCTTTTTAAAATATCATTAATTTTCCCAAACTTCTAACACTTTTTCTCAAATACCCTAGAACTAGAGACTGCACCAACCCCTGCCACTCTGCACAGACTAAAAGAATCATCTTTTCCCCTGTGTAGAAGATGGAGGTTATACACACTCAAATAAAGAGATATTAATGCTCAGTTTTAATAATGCACCCTTGAATCTTGGTCATCCTAGAACTGTCCTAAACAAGACTGTAAGTGATAAACTATATCTCAAATAAAAAGGCTTTTTTCCCTTCCATAATTAGATTTGCACATGTTGTAATTCAAATAAGAAAAATTTTCTTTCGGTTCTCTCCAGTGACTCTCTCTCCCTTTCTTTCCAAGACATTCCTTATTTTCCTATCTACCTTCAAACCAACATCAACTCGCTCCAGTACCAAGTGGAGACTGAGTCAAGGGCAAGAAGCAAACTGAGACTTATTCCTCAAAAGTCAGCCAATAGAGCAGCAGAAGTATCAAAAAAAGAAGTTGAAAAATCCCTACAGCGATCCTGTGACAGGGAGTTCATCAGCAAGCAGCCCCAGGAACTGCAGTTCTGAGGGCTTGCAGAAATCCTGCGCTGCTCATGGATTGTCCACTGCAGTAAGTTCCAAGTCTGTTCCTTCCAACCTACTTGTCTAAAAGCTTTGTTTCCTCCATCTGTAATAAAGAGCCAGTTTTTGACGACTTCTAACAGCAGTTCAGGCTCCTACAGTGGCCCAGCAGAGATCCCAGAATGGTTTGGGTTGGAAGGGATCTTAAAGCCCATCCACTTCACCCCCTGCCATGGCAGGGACACCTCCCACTGTCCCAGGCTGCTCCAAGCCCTGTCCAGCCTGGCCTTGGGCACTGCCAGGGATCCAGGGGCAGCCCCAGCTGCTCTGGGCACCCTGTGCCAGGGCTGCCCACCCTCGCAGGGAAGGATTCCTTCCCGATTTAAACTTCCAAACCCAAATTTCCAGTTTGGAAACTGCCAGTGAGTTCCCCAGGTGCTTCCCACGTCCAGCAAGAGTTAATGCTCAGAGCTCCCTGAACAAGCTGGAGCACTGCACAAGCCTGGAGATGATTTCTGCAAGAAGTCTGAGGTGTTGGTTTTTTGACCTATAAAGGCTTAAGTGGCTCTGCCTGCTTGAGAAATTCCTCTCCCTTTGCATCACACGGCAGCAGCAGCGTTGGAGTGCCAGAGGAACACTGCTGGGGTTACACTGGCAGGGCTGGCAGCTCCCTGGCATCCTTCTGCTCACCCACTGGGCAATGGAAATACAGAGATTTCCCACAAAACCGCTCGCAGGGGCAAGGGCTGCGAGGAGCAACTCAACCCTGGGGCTTTCTTATTGTATGTAAAGAGGACATTGCTGAAGTTGGTTTCTAAGATGTAACACACCACAATCAAAGTCCATTTCTGTAGATGATCCTGGAAAATAGGGCAAGGAGAAATGAAACCAGAAAAACATTCTGAAGTACCTTTGGTGAGGCTCCATCACTTATGGGCAGGACCTCCTGTACTAAATTAAGAACGCATTTCTAAAAATATATTGACCAGAGGACTATGATGATAATTATAAGTCTTAATAAAGAGAACCTGACTTGACTACAGGGCCAACTCTGCACCACTGATCCCTGGGCAATACTATTCTACCTCTGAAAGAAGAGAGCATTGCTTTGGAAACAGGACTGGGCCATCCACACCTCTCTTCCAAGCTAAGTTCTGCAGTTTCTGTTCTCCTGGATGGGCTGACTGCACCTTACAGAGTCTGACATAACCAAGACCTACCCAAAAATGCTGTAAAAGTCCCACTTCTTGACTCAGTAACTGTAAATGTACCACGTTATGTCCCTAAACTACATTTGAAGAAGCAATTGTGCAGGTATGCATGCACAGCCGTAAGTTTATTTATTAAGTAGGAGTTCCAGTGACATCAAAGTTAAGCACGTGACCTAAAGTTTTTGCAAGATTGGTATGCTGAGAACCATGTGCAAAATGAGATGTCCCAATAAAGCCTGATTCTGGTCTGTTTAATACCCCTCTATCTAAAAGAAAACTGGAAGTATTCATCCCACTAATTTCTCACTTATTTTGTACCTGAAGAGTTACGTCCCCATTTCCCGTTTTCTCTTTCCACAAGTAAGAACCCACTGCAGGATCAGGACCCGAACAATTCTAAGCATCATTTTATAGGCCAGGTTTCAATATTTAGCAGCAGAATTAGAAACTGCAGCATGAGATCTGCAGGAGAGGTCACAGGTACACTTGGCTAAGCCCTCCCAGAGCACAGTGCCTGGCACCGGGCAAACATCCTGCTGCAGGAGGCACAGCCTGACCCCCTGTCCCAATGCTGCCAGCTGAAACCAGGACTTCCTGCACTGGCTCCAGTGCCATGTGGAGCGGGAGCTCACCTGAGCACACAGAGAAGCAGAGTCAAGGCCTGAAAACACACCCAGGGCAGGTCAGTGTCTCTGTGCCCAAACTCCACAGGCTGGATTAGAGCTTCCCCAGCCCTCTCCATTTGGAGGATGACTTAAAGTATGAAATTGGACACTGTTCACAGCTTTTTATTCCAAACACCTGGTTAGTGCTGCTGTGATGGCACAAAATTCCCACCTGGTATTGCTGCATTTGGTTAGAAACCTCCACACATCCCTCAGGAGAGGTTATCATCCTCCCATTTCCAGAAGGTCCTACTCTATACTTTGTGCTCGGTTGCAACACCACTGTAGCTTTTGTAAGGAATAAATATTGACTTTCCTGGACATTGCCTCACAACAGAAGAGGACCTTGAGTGCATTTGTCTCAGATATTTTTTTTAGCCTGTAATATAATTTTATAGCAGAGATTTCATTCCGAGGAGTTCAAAAGGCATGGAAAAGCAGGCTTTATTCATGTCACAAATTGTCCATGTTCACTTTCAGACAGGTGACCATGTTCTAAAGCCGGCTCAACTGTCCTTCTCTTCTTAAACTACACAAAATTTATTACTTTGATTTCAATTTCCAGACTACAAATTTAATTAAGATTTCAACATACCCCATTTGGAAAGTCCTGGAAAAATCCAGGAGAAAATTAAGACTTAATATTAACTCAGGCTATTTTGTAACTTTTTTTGTTCTCAAGAATAAAGCACACAGTTGCCAGGCAGATGAGCCACAGAATGGAGAGAATGCACACCAGGTCTCAGGAAACTGAGCTCCAAACTCAGATGTTCAGTGAATGGCTCAGCTCTGGCTGTGTGGCACCTGCACCTCCTGCCCAGGTGTGGAGATACTCTCCCCTTAATAAAGGTCAGAGAACAGCATTAATTCATCTATAAAGATAGCTGGTGGTGACACCACTGGAGCTCCTGTGTAGGTAATATTCACCCTTTAGGCACAGGTAACAACAAGCAGGGCCAGGGATTCTGGTGGGCACAGCCAGGATCGGTTTTGGAGCTGAAACAGAATCCCGACCTCGGCAGAGGGTGTGGAAAACCTCATGAATTTCAGAGAAAAAAAAATACTAATCCTGTCTTCTGTCAGATGTTTCACATCCCGACATGTGACTTGACACTCAGCTTTATAACATCAATTAAGATACGAAATAATCTCCGTGGAGTCAGCCGACCACATCCACAGTTCAGCAGCAATCAGGCGCAGCCACAGCTCGGCCCCAAAGGCAGGCTCAGCCCTTTGCACGATGCCGTCCCCTCGACCCGCGGGGACAGCGCAGGGAGCACGCCACAAATCCACGCCGGGACACGGGACTCAAGGCACCGCTCGGGGAGCCGGGGCAGCCAGGAGGGAAAGGGGACAGGCCGGGCCGGGAGGCGAGGCCGCCAGAGCGGGACCGCTGCTCTTACCTGGAGCAGTTTTCCTTCCGCCGGAGTCACCTCGGCGACGTTGGCGAACTCCCCTTCCAGGATGATGGGCTCCACTTTGAGCGGGATGACCCTGATGATGGCTTTCTGCGCCGCCGCCCGCTCCGACTCCACGGCCGCCGCCAGCGCCAGCCCGGTGTGGCCCAGTCCTGCCTGCAGGGTCGCCATGAGCAGCCAAGGCCAGAGGACAGCCAGCTGCACCTGGGGGCCAGCACTCATGCTACCAGCAGCGGGCTCCGGCCGCTCATACCGCTCGGGAACGCGTCCTCACCGCGGCGGGCCCGGCCGGCGGCACCGCTCCCGGGGCTCCGAGCCGGCTCCGGACAGACCCAGGCGCCGCAGAGCGGGGCTCGGTCACCGCCAGAGC
>VZSE01003652.1:0-33484 GCA_013398275.1 Promerops cafer | reverse complement strand
CACTTACCCTTCTTTATCAATAACACCTCTCAGATATAGTATTGCTGCATTTGTGCTTTATTTTCGTCCCAGAAATCTATCAATAAGAATCCTCCTCCACTCCCCTTTTACAGCAGGATGGGACACATGGCTTGAGATAAAGACAGTTGAATAGGGAAAGTCAAAGTCACACACAGAAGCAAAGCAAATCAAGGAATTCATTCATTGCTTCCCACAGCCAGGCAGGTGTTCACCCATCTCCAGGACAGCAGGGCCCCATCCTGTCTAAGGATGACTTGGGAAGACAAATGCCATGACTGAACTTCCTCCCCTTCCTCCTTCTTCCTCCAGAGTTATATGCTAAGCATGGCACCATGAGGTATGGGATTGGGATATCCCTTGAGTCAATTGGGGTCAGCTGTCCCAGCTGTGTCCCCTCACAATTCCTTGTGCAGCCTCCTTCCCTCAGCCTCCTGGCTGGTGGGGTAGGTGAGGAGCAGCAAAGGCCTTGGCTCTGTGCAAGCACTGCTCAGCAGTAACAAAATCATAAGGATCACCTATCTTTCTTTATATATGAACAGTTCTCAGATATAATATTGTCACGTTTGCGCTTTATTTTTGTCCAAGAAATCTATCAAAAGAATTCTCCCTGATTCCCTTTTTACAGCAGGACGGGACACATGGCAAAGTCTGAAATTGTTGGCTCCTTTCATATCTCCCTGGTTGGGCCATAGGTCCCTGGGCCCTTTGTTATGAAAGGGTCATTGAGCTTGGGCTCCTGCCCCGAGAGCTCAGCCTGCAGCTTGCACACTGTGCTACCTGCAGCAAATATATTCTTCAACACTACTTCTCCACTCTCCTATATATTCACACCTGACTCAAGCTTGCTCCCGAAAAGACATATGTTCTTTGAGTTTAGAAATCCAGCAGCTTGATGACATGGGGTGAGGAGATGGCAGGACTCAGAACAACTGATTTGGTATTACAGAGTAGTTTTACACAGGCAAAGGCTAACCTTCATTTTCTAAACTATATTAATATTGTTGAAGGAAATATCTACGGAACTGGCATTGATCATGATACTCTCTAATTGGTGACAACAAGGCATTTTTATAAGAAACTATCTCTCTGGCAGCTGTGCTTACAACACAGATAATATGCTGCATACTATTTCAACATGTCTGCTCAGTGCTGTGTAGGAGATGAGATCATTATTCACCTCTTTGGCCTGTGGGACATGGTAGGGGTATTCTGTGACACCAATTTGTTCTTTGGCAATCTTCATTGTGATGCTGGCTGTTTCCTGCACAAGGCTGTTTTCTGACTGTACACTGTCTTCCATCACTGCTCTGTAGCAATCAATAAGCCTGTGCAAAAAGACAGCAATAGTGCAATTAACTTCTGACAATTCTGGCATGTTAAAACAAGGATTATTAATATTCCCAAGGATAATCACTGTAACCTAGTCTAGCCAACCAGCCCTGTAAATCTGGAAGTAAATAGCAAACCTCACATAAAGCAATAGAAAATTTGGAATTAAAGTAAAATAAATTGGTGGTATTTAACCACACTTTGGACTTTCAACATTGAAATTCTTGAGTTAAAGTGAGCAATGGCACCTAGTGTGTAATGATGATAGTGTAACAAATCTCTCGCTCTCTGAAACTGAGATGCCTGTGCAAAAGACTGTGCCATTAAACAACATGAGGTTTTGTTTTGTTGCTGAACTCTTTATTTCACATTTTATTTTTTCCCTTTTTTTTTAACCCGGAATGGACTATTTAATCCAATTGTTTACTATAACCTACTTCATAGCAAAAGTCAAAGTACCCTACTGAGTTATTTGCCATGAAAAATGTAGAGATTTCCTTTTCCCTTCTTGAAAAAAATAATATAAAGGGATTGATAAAATCTGTTTTCACTCATTAATGCCTCAGCCTAAAATTACAGGTTTCTTCTGTAATGATCTTGGTGATGTGGTTTGGAGCACAGGAGGTTGCCATGAAGAAACATCTATAGCTACAGGTAAAGCAGTAGAGGTTGCCTGTACAGGTTACCTGAGCACAGCTCAATCACTAGCTTGTGATGATCCTCTGTATTTAATCATCTGTGTGATTATTGCAGTTTTCACCTGTGCCAATTGAAGCAGGAGTTCTGAAAATTACCCATCACAAAGGAACACTGCCTGAGAAAAAAAGAGCAAAAAGCGATGAACAGTTCAATACAAGCTTCATAATGACTACATATCTTGAGATTCAGCAGGATGCTGCCTGGTCTGGGCAGGAAGATGACAAATGAATGCTATTTAACATTTTGCTTGAACAGTTTTTCCATTCAGAAAACTATCTGAAATACAATAATGAGAAAAGCAGAACTGTGAAGCATTTTATAGGGCTGATTACCTTTCTAGGACATATAATTCAATACATGCTTTGTTTATCCAGAGTAAATTCAGTGGCTGAAAAGATTAATTGAACCTATTTTATGCTACTTGTACATGCTCTCACAGAGAAAGTAACTTACTTTTTTTTCTTATTAGCTCTTGCACAAGAGCCTGCAATACACCAGCAAGAGTAAAATGACTTTTCTAAATTTAGTAGTTCATAAATCTTACAAGACACCAGTCCATCCGGTGGTTTGTAGTTTTGGGTTTTTTTCCTTCTTTCCTATATCTAAATAAAATAGGAGTGCATGCAGGAGATGCACGGTATTTGCTTTTGCTTTTCTCCTCTCCCAAGGTACAAGAGGCATCTGTCAGTTTACTCATGCTCTCCTCCCTACTCTCTCTCCCTCTCTCCCCATAAACATAATGCATGCAGGTGTGCATACACATACATGTGCATGTACATACATTCATTTTTGACTCTTCAGCTAATGGACAAGAAACTGCTATGACTTCAAGGCACAAAGCCCTCTGTTTTGGAGGAGCTGTGTGACCTGGCTCATGTAATTGGCTGAGGATTAAATTTACCATCCCAGCTACACTCACAAGGTGAATGATCTTAAAAAAAAAGTTATGCCCTGCATGTCTTTTCCCCTATGCACTTGATGTTCATCTCAATGCCTTGGACGGCAGCTTGTCATTTAGTTGTGACTTGTTCTGTGCATAACACACTGGATGGGTATCTGATCTCCAATGACTACAGGTTTCCAAAACATAAACAGTATTATTGCCACACAGACTGGTTCATATGTTATTCATCAGGACGAAAGACTAACTTAGATGTGCAGTTGGTCACTCCACACCTTGGGCAAAAAAATTCTTCAGGACTCAGCATTCCAAAGCATCCTAAGAGGGGACTTTTCTCTACTTTCCATGAGCTCTTGCTAATACAAAAAGCTTGCTTCAGTTAATTTAGTTCCCCTTTTAGAGACCACTGACAACATACCTACATGAGCAGCTTGCCTACCTAGGCTTGGGACATGTCCAGGTCTTCTGTCACTCCATGGCAAAAGCTATGAAACCTGTTGAACTGCAGTTCCAGCTTGCTGAAAACTGACACTTGAAACTTCTTAAAACTGAGGCACTGAGCATCTGTGACACTGCTGATGATTCATCTACCAATAAAATGTTCAATAGATATGCATGACAGCAGCAGCATTTTTCTGCAGCCACCTTCTGGATTCTGGTCCAGTTTGGGGACAGAAACATGCTTCATCCCTGTAGTTTCACTTCAACGTGATGAAACTCAGAACTCATCTGAAGCACAGCAGGGGGGTACAAAAGGAGGAGCCACATGCAGAACACCCTGGGTTATTATGTATTTCTGACAGGATGAACTGCAAACAAGATCCCAGGCCTATATAGGCAAGCTCTGCATGCAAGTAGAGCAAGATAACTCTGGTGGGTTTATCTGCTGTCATGTCTCTCCTGAGATTTCAAGTTACCCCAGTGTGCGAGACTGGAGAAAATCATTAGTTGCTCAAAACAACCAAAGTGTGTGTCTGTGTGTGTGTGTGTGCACGAATGGCAGAGTGGCAATGCAAGCTTTGCAAAAAGTGGGATGATGCACTTCTCCATATCCCACCTCCCTGGAGCCTCTGGTCCAGCTCCAGAATGGTTATCAGCCACTGGCACACCAGAAGCACCATGTGGAGGGGAGGGTCCCAGGAGGCCAAAGCAGATAAAAGCAGTTGCACAAAGACACAGCCTCTCCCTTTCTAACTTCCTCTTCTTGAAATCTGGGTAAATTAAATTGGAGGGGTTACAGTTTGCTAAGTCACTGCCTTGGGAAATGCTTTTCGTCAATTGAATGTTTTAAAATTTGCCAGGTACCCTTATTTTCTAAAGTTCGCTTGTAAAAGTTTATTTAACCTCCTGAGAACATTGTGTATCTTGCACGTGCCTGTCTCAGGGAATAAAAAAACTTAAACTTTAAGAAATACATCAAGAGAGGCCAGGGCTTTACACCTCAGGTCTGGTGTCAGCAAGACACCTTCTTCTCAAAAGGCACCTGGAAAACAGGCAGAATATCCAGGGAAAGTCAAATAGCCCTGGGTAAGGTTATGTGGGTTGCTAAATCCAACACCACTGCTGACTGCAGTCTTGTCTAAGCTTTCAAAATTATGCCGGGGGAACTCTGGAAGAGGTTTGATAAATCTCATTTTCTACCCTGAGCAGATCAATGCAGCTCAGTCCTTGTCCTGGTTTTGGCTGGAATTTGAGTTGGTTTTTTTTAGAAGCAGGTACAGCATGGTCTTTCAGATTCAGTATGAGAATGAGGCTGATAACACCCTGATGGTTTGGTTGTTGCTAAGAGTGCTTACTCTGAGTCAAGGACTGTTCAGTGGCTCATGCTCTGCAAGTGAGGAAGTGCACAAAAAGGTGGACAGTAGCATGGCCAGAACAGGGGACCTGAACTGGTCAAAGGGATGTTCCACAAAATAGAATGGCACACCCAGCATACAAACCGGGGGAGTTACCCAGAAGAGAGCCTATCTGGGTTTGGCATTGGCCAGCAGGTGGTGAGCAATTGTCTTGTATATTACTTACTTTTCTTTGGTGTTGTCTCTCTTTTTTATTACTATTACTAATACTACTATTATATTTTACTCCAGTTCAATTCTTAAACTGTTAACCAACGAGTTTCACTCTTCTTTTTCCCCACAGTGCTCCTCCCCATCCCACTGGGGTAGGGTATTGTTGTGTGAGCAGCTGCATGGTAGTTAGTTGCCAGCTGGGGTAAAACCACAATGCTTTCTCTAGGCAAGTAGAATTCTTACTAGCAGCTGACACCAAGTCACATTGCTTACTCACACTTTGCAGGTAGGTGCAGCAGGAGTGATGAGCCAGTTTACACAAAGCAGCACTGGAAAGCAATGGCTGCCTGTAGCACACTTGTTTTCTTCAGTTGTGCTCACTGCCCTAGAAACCCTTCATGTTTTAATGACAATTTCCTAGTAATGAGTGTCATGAAAAACAACCAGATGAGGTTTCCCACGCTGTAAATGTCTCTGAAGTATTGAGAATGTTTTCTGACAGCTTGTTCTTTTTCCATGTTTGCAGCAGATCCCATGTAGCATGCAGCTCCTGAGCCCTCAAGACCAAATTCCCAGGGGACTCCTGCATGGTGCAATGTCTGCTTTCTCAAAATAGGGAAGCAGCCCTGCAGTTCTTTTTTTCTCATTGCACTGATATTTTTAAGCAGAACCATTTCCTGATCACTGTGGCCAAGACCATGACATCTCCCATCAGACCTTCTCCATTCCCAACCAGCAATTCTAGGGCATTTTTCCTAGTTGTCTCTCTGAGTATTTATAATACGAAATTCTCTCCTACAAACTTTAGGAATTTTACAAATCTGTTCACCACAGCAGGATGGCATTTCCAGCTGGTCTCTGTAAGGTTGAAATCTGCCATAAGGACAAAGGCTGCTGATCCAGAGATTTCTCCTAATTGTCAAATTAACTGTCAAATTAACTTCTCAGCATTGGCATCCTGGCTGGGCAACTGATAGAAGACACCCCCCACATCTGCTTTGTTTTCCATCCCTTCATCCTCACCCAGAGATTCCCAACCACATCATCACCAACTGTAAGAGCTGTACCATCAAACCTCTCCTTTCTATTTAGTGCAACAGCTCCACCTTGCCCTGCCCTCTCCTCAATAGCCTGTACCCTCCATCCCAGCACTCTGGGTGCAGGACAAATCCCACATATGCCAAAGATACCACAGCTCCGTGGACCAAGAATGGACCAAGGCTTCCAGTCGAAGGCACTGGCACCTGAGCCATCTTCCAGGGACACCCCAGACCCTGAGCCCCAGCTCTCCAGGAGAATTTAGAGATGCTTTCGGGGCAGAACAAAGGGAGCCACCACAATCATTCCTTGGAGATGCCAGAGAGCTCTTAGCAGCCAATAGCCAGAATAGACCACGGCAAGACCACCACTATGGTTCACACCACGTGGCCCCCAGGCCTCCCAGTGCCCTGGCTCCTTCAGACACTTGTGCTCCCTGGAACTTAATCCCATGGCAGGGACCAACCTGACCGCTGCAGCCCAGAGATGCTCTCAGGGGTAAGAGTGGAGGTGACCCACTGTCATCACTTCTGATTCCCTCTCAGGCTCAGCCAAAGAGTGCTGACTGGTTGGGCAGGAGCAGCCCTTCTCCACAGCCTGGGCACTTCCAGGTGATGAAGACCATGGTAAGACAAGCTGCCTCCTTCAGCCCCTGGATAATCACAGTGGAGCAGAAACCCACCTGCAGACTGTGGAAAAGCCCCGCACCAGAGCAAGTAGAGATGCCCTGATGGAAGCTACAGCCCATGGAGATCTCACATAGGAACAGGCTCCTGTCAGGAGCTGAAGCCTGTGCTTAGGAGCACACACAGGAGCATGCTTCCTGGCAGCTGGAGCAATCTGTTTCAGAAGTACTGCACACCTGTAAAAAGGGTCCATGTTAGAGCAGAGGAACAGTGTAAGGAGTAAGAAGCAGCAAGACTGAGTGTTATGGACTGACCACAATACCCATTCCACATCCTTCTGCACAGCTGGGGAGGAGCAGGGAGAAGAGCCTGTATGAAAGAGTGAAGTTGAGAAGGGAGGGGAAATCCATTTTAGTTTTGCCTCTGTTTCTTATCCCCTACTCAATTTTTCATTGGCAATAGAAGATACTAATTGTCCTGACTCTATCTGGCCAAGTGACAGTACTCCCCCTTGTCCTTATCTCAACCCAGCTTTCCCATCTTACTTTCTCCCCCATCCTGTGGAGAAAGGAAAATGACAGAACAGCTTGGTGAGTATCTGGCAAGCAACCAGCCAAGGTCAAACCCATCAAACTCATGGAGGTAATGCAGGAGAGACAGAGAAGGTAGCCTCCTCATTCAGCCCTCAGAGCTACTGCTGTGCACACAGAGAAGGGCCAAACCTGGAAAACAAAACCCTGCCAGAGCCCTGTGCATTGCATATACCTGCAGCAGGACATCTAGGATGTGCTGAGCTGGGTGACTGTTGGTTACTTCAAGAAGGTCAGGAGGAAGTGTTTTATTGCCAAGGCTAGAAAGACAGATGTCTTTAAAGTATGCAGCCATAGGGTATAAAGAAGAGGAAAGGACTTCTTGAAGGCTGCACAGCTGTAGAATGCAAGGCAGAATGCACAGGCTCCAATAAAGGAAATAAAAAGAAGAAATCTGAAAAAAAAAATGTTTCCCAAGGGAATACTCCTATGTTAGAAAGAGTAGGATAGAGCTGCCACCCTACTTTTGGGAAAACTCAAAACTGAACCAATCCCACGCAATCTGATCAAAGTTCCTGCTTTCAGTGAAGGCTTGTACCAGCTGATCTCCAGACAACCCTTCCAACCTGGAGTACTCCTGACTGCACAAATATCCAACGGTCTAGATATGTGAGACACTCAAAACCGAAAGAAAAAACTCCATTTGCAAAACACACAGTACATATGTAAATATATTTAAACAAACCACAAAAAAATCTTATTGCTTTTTTCAGATTTTGACATAGCTTACCTTAAAATTACTCAAAGTCCTTTGAGAATTTCTGTAGAAATCACTGACTACTTTTCAGCAGAGATCTGCTTAAACCAAAGAGATTTAAATGATGCTGGAATTCAGACTGAATAACTTTTTATGAACTAAACAATGTTTCCCTGGTCTAAGAAGAGCAATCCCCATAAAATTCATTTCCTGGCTCTTGTTTTGGGCTCCTTTTCTGTTGTTTGGTTTATGCAAAACTTTGAAATACTCTGTGGATGGCTTTATGAAATAAAAACTTCCAAACAGTCCTCTAACAAACTTTAAGAATCACATACTGGCAATATTCTATCTTCTTTGACTTAAAAGTGCAAACACATACAAAGTTTTATACATTTCCTAGACATCTTTTTAACAGACAGAAGCCCTATCAGACATTTTAGTTCTCAAGGAGAAAAAACAAAGTAGTTAAATTCACAGTTTTAACAAGTGTTCCAAAGAAAGCCTACTACATTTTTTCTTCTGGGAAATCAAACCATGAGGATCTGTTGACAAGTCTCTTTGGCAGTCTTAGTATCAATGGTTCTCTCTCTGGACACTCTAGGAAGGAAGTCCTGGGGGAAGGCAGTTGACTGGAAGGCGCTGCTGGTGCTTCCTGAACATAACTGGTTACAGTGTCTGTGTGAGAGGTGTTACTGCTAGTATTCACTGTGGTAACACTCTGATCAGGTGCTGTTTCTTGAAGTTTGACATCAGCATTTCTAACGCCACCATCTAAGTCTTCCCTTGTGGCAGGGATACCACGCTTTTTGTCTACTCCTCCAGTTTCCTCACATTCTGTCCTTCTCAGAAAAGAAGATGGAGACTCATTTTGCCTCTCATTTATCTGAGTTGTGCCTGTCCATGTAATACTGCTGTCCCATTCGGTACTTTCTGGCTCCTTGCTACTATCACTATCAATAGTAATCACCACCGGAGAAGAATGTACTGAGTTACTCATGTGATGTTTCCGGTGCTTTTTCTTATGCTTTTTCTTTTTCTTTTTAAGATGCCTCGTTGTGTCTGTTGCTTTTCCTTCATAGACTATCTCCACACTTGGACTCCTCATTTTTTTCTTCCTTTTCTTACGCTTTGTCTCACTGCCTGCTCGATTGTCTGACAGGCTATCTTCATTTTTGCAGCAGTCACCAAATTTTGAGGAAGTTTTCTTGGAGTCATTTTCTCTTTCTAGACTTGTGCTCTCCATGAATGCATTCTCCAGGTGGCGAGTTTTGTACTTCCTTTTTCCACCAGGCTTTTCACTTTTCATTCTGTCAGTTCCTCCAGAAGGAGTCCTAGATCTGTTACTTGACCGACTCCTTGACCTGCATCTTTCATAACAGTAATAGTGCCTCTCATGGAGTCCCCTCTGGCTATGCAGATCTGTCCTCTCAATAAATGATCGTATCCTGTATTCTGGACTAGCAGACTGCCGTGAGTAAACAGTGTTAGACCGGGTCCTCCTCCTGCTGGAG
Source organism: Promerops cafer (assembly GCA_013398275.1). Taxonomy (NCBI): domain Eukaryota; kingdom Metazoa; phylum Chordata; class Aves; order Passeriformes; family Nectariniidae; genus Promerops; species Promerops cafer. The sequence continues at coordinate 24,063 of VZSE01003652.1, read as the reverse complement.
GATTCATAGGTGTCTCCAAACACCTTTCGACTACAGAAAGCAGAACCCCACTGGTGTCTACTTTGATAACTGTCCCTTACATAATAGTGATCACTGTCTCTACTTCTTGATCTCCTTTTATTGTGGCCTTTGCTACGAGAACGTGATCTGCTCACTTCTCTGGATGGAGTGCTCTCACCACTTAAAGAGCCCCTCTGGCTTTTCAGAGAGGCTCTGGTGTCTTGAGCCCTTGACCTTCTGCTGCTTCTTTTGCTCCTATGTTTGCTACTATCTCTACTTCTTGATCGTCTCCTTTTAAGTTGGCTTTTGCTACGATGCTCCCTTCTAGAGCGATGGCCATGACTGCCTCGACTGTCCCGTGAACAAGACTGTGGGCTTCTAGACTTTCCCTTTTTAGACAATCTGTGACTCCAAGGGGAGCATACTGTGTCACTCCCTGGAGAGGGGCTCCAACTCAAGTCCTGTGGAGGAAGATCTTTTCTTTTACATTTGTTCTTCGCATCCTCTTTAGATTCCAACTTCTCAACTGCAGGAGATAAACAGCTTCTACAACTTCCTACATCCTCCCTATATGTTGGGGAATGTGGTGAGAAGCTCCTGCTTGGTTCACTGTCACTCCAGCTGTGACACTGCACTGGTCGCTGCTTCTTGACATCTTCCCTCTTCTCTTCCTTGATGGACTCCTCGGAGTCAGAGGACAACTCAACCACTTCTGGTGTCCTCTCAGCTAACGGCTTAACATACCCAACAATGACACAATTGTCTGAGGAAGAGCCACTGTCGTTTGAGTCAGCATTAGCCTGCAACTCAGTCTGCAGTTTGGTTCTTCGACTCCCTGCAGCAGAGTCCTCATCAGAACTTTCTGATGACTCCAGAGGAGAAGCTATGGTTGCGCGAACCTCTTCTGAAATGGAATAGGAAGGCCCTGGAGTTTCATCGTCCCAGGGTGCCTGACCAAGACCAGGTACAGACAAGCCATTATCCGGCCCTTGCGGGTACGCCACATCTGGAGATATTGTAATAATTGATGAGTCTGAGTGGCTTCCTTCCTCATATGATGGTGCAGGACAGTCATAATTGGCATGTTGATCATACGCTTCTAAGTTAAAAGGACAACGAGCAAAACTGATGAATTCATGCAGGAAGTGCTCTGTCCGGTTCAGCAAGAACGGCTTTAAATCATCAGCGAAGGCCTGACTTTCCAGATCGTATCTAGTTACGTTACTCATGATGATGTGCTGCACAATATTGATCAAAGATCCGTGGGCACCAAACAGGACCGTAAGTTCTTGCTTCAGCCAAGGAACCAGCCGGTGAAGGCAAGCAGGGTTGCGGCGGAAGAACTCTGCCGAAATCTCTCGATACCGGCCACCGTCCTGAATGCTGCGGATGCGCACGCCGGTGCGGTACAGAGCCCTGCGGAAGCTGATCATGTCCTCCTCCTGAATCTGCCGCAGAGATCTGCCCTCTGCGCTAGCCTTTCTCCTCGAGGCCAGCCTCCTGATCATCTGCTGAATCTCTCTGTGTCTGTGTCGCGCTGGCTCACTCGACAACCCTTCAAACAACATCCCGTTGTCCGGAGGGGACAGCATCCTTCGGGAAGGGGAACTGCGCGTCCGGCGCTCCCTTGTTAAGGTAGTGCGATAACGGAATCTCCGGCCATCGGGGCTGGCAAAAGAGCTGGTTTCTAAAGGGCTGAGTATGTACTCCTTAAAGTCATCTTCAGCACGAATCGTATGGAAAATGGAAAGAAAAGGCTGCTTGCAGAGCGGGCATTCTGCCTTGTTTTTTGACCATTCTTGGACACAGCGGAAGCAGAACCTATGCAAGCAGCGATCTAGATACGCCACGTTGTCAAATCTGTCCAGGCAGATGGGGCATTTGGAGTCAGGAGACGCATCTGTTGGCAGCTTACTGGTGCTGGCTTTTGGTGAAAAATTGCTATCTTCTGCAAACTCCTTATCTGAAGTCATGTTCTAGAAAAGACAGACACAGAAGATCATTGCTATCACAGAGAGGCAAAAATCTTACACTCTAGATGCAGAAACCCATAACAATTGCTTTTAAGGTTGCAAAACCCAGCAGTGGCTCTGAGAGAATGCTGAACAAAGAGGCAGCATGACCTAACGACTTTGTTTGGCTTCTCTTCACATTGAGATCTAGCTCTTCAGTGCAGCAAGTTTTACACAGCACTCGAATCATGCTGGCATAGATGAAGGTAACAGGCAGACCTGTCTTCTTCCCCACTCTTAACTCCTTTGATGTAGTCAGTAAATTTATGATTTACATGGTATCCTCCAAAACACAGCTTAAAAAATCTAGCATTTATACATTAAAAGTATGAGAACAGTTAGTTCTGTACTTTAAAAGAAACCAGCCTAAAGAAGTAATTGGACTTGAACTATGTTATCACCTTCCAAGTTCTGCTGGACCTGTTCTGTTCCTGCACACTCTGTCCCTCTTTGCTGGGCATTTGTTGTGAGGGACCACACACAGCTTGTTGGATTAGACAATCTCCAGGGATGTGTTCCTGCCAAAATAAGTTTTTTTTTTTCAAGACTGAAGCAGAAACAACCAGATGTCATCCTGAAGCACACACTGCCTTTTATGCTGGTTTTACTGAGATAGTAAATTTTCTTCACAGTGACTGGTCTGGGGCTGAGTTTTGGATTTGTGCTGAACACGGGGTTGATAATACAGAGATGTTTTTGATATTGCTGAGCAGGGCTTACACAGAGCCAAGGCCTCTTCTGCTGTTTGTACTTCCATGCTGGTGAGGAAGTTGGTGGTGCATGAGAGGTTGGGAGGAGGCACAGCTGGGACAGGGGACCCAAACCAACCAAAGGGATTTCCAGACCATGTATCATCCTCAATACATAACATGAGGGAAAGAAGGAGGAAAGGTGAGACATTTGGAGTGATGATGCTTGTCTGCTCAAATCACCGCCACACATGATAGGGCCCTGCTCTCCTGGAGATGGCTGAACACCCGTGTGCCCATCAGAAGCAAGCAGTGAATGAATTCTTTGTTTTGCTTTGGTTGTGTGCATGGTTTTTGGGGTCCTTACTTAACTGTGTTTATCTCAACCATTGAGTTTTTCAGCTTTTACCCTTTCATTTTTTTCCCTGATCTCACTGGTCAGGGAGTCTGCGAGTGGCTGCCTGGTGCTTGGCAGCTGGCTGGCATGAAATCATGAAAGACGTCAAGCACAGTCAACAAAAAAATCCATCTATTTAAAAGTTATTTTAAGTTTTGGCGTTACCCTTAGGCACTACAATCCAGTGGAAGTAAGTTACCACCCCACTTCAAAAGCCATTAGCCCATGTTTTGCAGCCGGTCTGGCAGCAGGCCTTCCTCGCCGGCAGGACACCGGGCACCATGCAGGGCAGCAGCAGCGCTCGGTGCCAGGGGCACAGCCCGGGCTCACACAAGTGCCCGCGCACCCGCGGGGGTGAGCGGGCCCCGGCCCTGGCCCCGCGCCGCCGCTCCGCCCGCTCCCCACCCGCCACCCTCGCCTNGGGCGCGGAGCTGAGCCGGGCTCTGCCGGGAGCGAGGCCGCGGCCGCACCGTCACATCCGCGCCCCGCGCAGTGACGCCATTCCGGGGGGCGGAGGCCGGGGTGGGGCCGGTTCCCGGGCCGGGATGGCGCCGGCGGGCGGTGGGGTTGCTGCTGTCTCTGCCGCTCGGTGAGTGCCCGAGGTGCTGGTGGGGAAGCGGCAGGGGTGGCGGTACTGCCCTGAGGCCCGGGGAGCAACTCGGGGGCGGCGGCGGCCTCTGGGGAATAAAAGCGAGGGGAGTCGCGGCGCTGCCGCCGCCAGCGCGGAACGCGCCTTGTCCGCAGGTGGTGGCTGCCGTGGTGGTGCGCACCTGGGGTTTCGATCTCTAGGGGCGCGGGTGGCCGCCCTGCGGCAGCTGGAGTGCCGCTTTCCTGACCCAGGGGCTGCCCTAGGCAATGGCAGAGCCCACCGGCGGCGCCCGCGGGAGCTTGGCATTGTCTCCGAGGGTGCAGAGGAATCCATCGACGGCTGGAGAAGCCGTGTGGTTAGTTGGGCAAATAAAACATAAATAGCTCGTAGGAGAGATAGATAAAGCATAAGCCGTTAATACGAAAGAGGAAAACAACTCTCCTTACTGATTTTTATTAGCACGTACGTGCAGGAGACACAGGTGTGTAAAGGACACTGACAAGCCCAGCTGGGCAGGCTGCCACAGGTGGGGCACAGCCTGCCACATTACCTGCATGTATTACTACCAGGACTTGTGTAAAACACGAGCACAGCCAGCCCTGTCCCTTTTCTTACCCACAGTCAGTATGGATTAAAGTTTGCAAAAGCACACGTGAATTCACAGATCCCTAGTACCAGCACAGCCCTTCTGTTCATGTGATAACCCTGCCCCATATCCTGAGCCATTTTACTCATTCCCACGCACCAGCTGGTCCTGCTTCCTGCTCAAGAGCAAACGCGTGCTCTGGCACTTCCCAGCAGACACTCCACTCCTAAAGATCTCCTCAGGTAGCAGCATGAGCCTATCCTTCATGACCTGCCTGGAGCCAGAGCCTGCTTCTCACCAGGCAGCCCACCTTGAAGTTTGCTCGGGAGTTACGTTCCTGCCCGCAGTAATTTTCCCCGGTGTTCAGGGCAGATGCAACCTCTCCTGTGTCTACAGCAGACAGCATCAGGCATGTGGGCTGTGGCCTGCAGTCCTGCTTTGTGTGTGGGTGCCAAGGCTCACTCATTTTACTTGCCTTAGTTCCCCAGTAGGTGCACCTGGGGCGCATGTACCCATCCTGCCCCAGTGGCTGGAGCCTCACTGTCACCTGCACCCTTTGCTAGAATCAGGCCTGTTACCTATTCCCATTGCTGGCATAATAGAAGAGATTTGTATCCCAAATAGTTGCACTCTGTCAACTTGCTAAATGCTGTGTGCATATGTGAGCTCTTCAGCAAGATGGGACCCACTTGGACGGTTCATCTCTGCGTCATGGAAACATAAAGGTATACTTGAAAGGCATCCCAGGCTCTTCAGGGGTTTATAATTTCTGAGCAGAAAAGAAGCAATTCTAGAAGTAAAATGGATCTGGTTTGAGATGCTGGTTTTCTACACAGCTGTGAAGAGCAGAACTCATGACTCCTCTGCAACTACCCACACAGATTGGCAGCACCTGGTCCCACATATGTCTTGAAGCTGGGGAGCAATCTTTTCTTGGTGAGCCTGGCCTTCCTTCCTCTGCCATCAGGGCCTCTGGGGTCCCTTGGTCAGCAGCAGGAATTTCCCTGCCAGCAGCTTTGTGGGAATAAGAGTATGGAAAGGTCTCATGTTTTGCTGAGCAGCAGCCACAGCAGTGGCAGTACCCGCACTGTTGACAATAGTATCAGCAGTCCCTGACCAGGAACAACCCCCAGCCCTCTTTCTGGTGTGCCCACGAACAATGCTCCCTCAGGCACAGCAGCAATAGTTCCTGTGGGAAAGGAGGTCAGTGGAAGGTTCAGATTGTTCAGTTCCTGAGTTGTTCAGCATCTCCTGTCTTAGCTACATCACCCTGTATACATGAAAACATGAAAATTGTCATAGTCCTATAGCAGTGCTCCTCCAAAGGTTTCTGTGCTGACAGACTCTGCCTCTCTGCTGACTTTCTCTGAGCCAAAGCTGACTGGCTGGATCATTCTTCACTGTCCACACCATAAGAGCTCAGCTTCAGTGTACCCTTGTCCTCACTGTGGTGTTGAAGCCTTCACCAGCTTGCATTTATCCACTCCTTTCCCTGGCTAGCTGGGAATCTCCAGCAGCATGACACCAAGAGCAGGAGATAAAAATAGTCTCTGACCAGTGGCCTGCCCCAGCCTGGGTCCTCTTTAGTGTTATCTTCTCAACCTCTGTTTCAGGTTCCACCACTGGCGTGCACCTGGGGCTGCACATGGGCAGATACCAGTCAGTTCAGGGTTGTGGCCTGCTCTGCTGCAAACCTTCCAAGTGTCACTTTGCAGCCAGTTCAATGGCAATCTCTCTTTTTTGGCTTTGTTCCTTCTGGGCAGCGAGATTTTGTGATCATATAGAGATGCTTTACTTCCGAGCTGCCACGAGATGGCAAAATACTCCCCGGCATCCCCTCCAAGCTGCCTTGCCTGCACTGCAGGCTGGAGCCGTGCAGGACTACAGGGAAGCAGCAGCAGCAAGAGCAGCTGAATTTCTCTCCCTTCATCTTAGCTGCTGCTCCATGTGCATGCTCGGGGATGCTTCTGCAAAAATCTCCGGAGGACCAAGACCTGTTCATCTTCTCTTGTCCCTGAAGTCCAAGGCAGAGACTATGACTGCTCACAAGAGAGATGAAACACTCAATGTCCCTGCTGATGACAAGGATCTTGCACAGTGACAGCAAGAAGGCAGAAGGAGACCTTTCTCTTTATATGACATGGCCCTTCGCTAACAGAGAAACCTGTGTGATGTTTCTGGGTATATTAAAAGAACTGAAAGCCTCACTCAAGAGCTTTTACTTCTCTAGCCTGTCTTGACTATTCTCTGTATCCTCTCTCCTGTACTGCTGTTACAGCTCAATGCTAGAGTAAATGTCAAGGGTCCTAGAAATATCTTCAGTTCCACAGCCTGATGCTGACCTGAAGTCATGTCAGCATGATGGCAGAAGCAAGAAGCCACTTTTACCTCCCCCATAACACAGAAGTGGGATTAAAGGCCCCATAGAGATTTAGAAAATACCTCCTTCTAGTTTAGTGGGAAGGCTCTGGTTTTGGCTGGGGTAGAGCTAATTTTCTTCACACTATCGGGCTGTGGTTTGAATTTGTGCTGAAAACAGGGCTGATAACATAGGGATGGGTTTTTTTTCTGATGAACCAAGGCCTTTGCTGCTCCTCACGCACGCCACCAGTGAGGACACTAAGAATGTACAAGGAATTGTGAGGGGACACAGCTGGGACAGCTGACCCCAAATGACCCAAGGGATATCCCAATCCCATACCTCATGGTGCCATGCTTAGCATATAAATCTGAAGGAAGAAGAAGGAAGGGGAGGAAGTTCAGTCATGGCATTTGTCTTCCCAAGTCATCCTTAGACAGGATGGAGCCCTGCTTGTCTTGGAGATGGGTGAACACCTGCCTGGCTGTGGGAAGCAATGAATGAATTCCTTGATTTGCTTTGCTTCTGTGTGTGACTTTGACTTTCCCTATTCAACTGTCTTTATCTCAACCCATGAGTTTTTTCACTTTTACCCTTCCAATTCTTTTCCCCATCCCACCATAGAGGAGTGAGCAAGTAGTTATGGGGTGCTTAGTTGCTGGCTGGGGTTACACCCCAACAGTCCTTCTTTGGACCCAACATGGGGCTCAAAAAACTCAGATTATAACAGTCTAGATTGGAATGTGCAAGATGAAACTTTCAGCTGTTACAGCTGTTTAATTATTAATCAGCAGGCTCCAGTGCTTGCCCATGGGGCCCACTTGCCTGACTGTATATTGCAATCCAGTGCTTGTTGGCTGTTTGCTGTGGTGTGTGCTTCTTATCATCTTACTCTGCTGTGCCTGGAAACATTTTGATAACAGCCACAATGTGCCTGGGCTGGCTGGTAGCCAGGGCGTTGCAGCTGTCTGCTGCTGTACTGGACAGGCTGGAATTCCAGTATGAACTTGAGTCAAAGGGACTGTGACCTGTGGACAAATCCACAGTACAGAGAAAGAGTGTGAGAAGTCCTTTCCCTGAAGAAGAAGGAGGGGCAGGAGGTGGTCCAGGTGATGAAGCAGAGATTCCCCTGCAGCCCACAGTGAAGCCATGGTCAGGCAGGCTGTCCCTCTGCATCCCATGGAGGTCCATGGTGGACCCTGTAATTGCTATAGCAGGAAACCCTTGCTGCTAGCCAGACTAGAAGCAAGGTGAGGAGTTCATTACACTGTTAAACCCTTCAATCTGGCACAAAATGCCCAGGGGTGGAAATAGTAATGGTTGTGCCTTTAAATTGTTGTAACCCATTGAGTTTTACTTACAGGAATTACTGTAATAGGAACCACATGAACCAATGGAGGACAAGTCTTACAATAAACAATGCAAGTGCAGCAGTGACTTGACCTGAGCTGGCTCTAGGCCACAGTATCACACCACATCACCTCTCCTCTCCTATGCTGTCCTGAGTGACCAGCAGAACAGACAGAGCCCCAGATCATGGGCCCTGAAATTAATTCAGTAGACATTCTATGGATGTGTTGACATTTGATGGGCTTTTGCAAGGGCTGTCCATAGACTAAGAGAATGATACCTGAGTATTATATCAAAGGATGGAGAGGGAATGGGGGGTGTCAATGATATTCTATGAAATCATGTAGTACTACAGCGTGACATAAATTGTATGAAGGAGTAGAGAATGTACTGGGTTTGGCTGGGGTAGTTCTCTTCACAGTAGCCAGTATGGGGCTGTGTTTTGGATTTGCACTTAAAACGGTGATGATTATATAAAGCACTTTCTGTTACTGCTGAGCAGGGTTTCCACAGAGCCAAGGCCTTTGTTACTCCTCACCCACACCACAAGGTAGGAGGCTGGGGGTACCCGGGGAGTTGGGAGAAGATGGGACACTGCCAGGACAGCTGGCCTCAGTGGACTCAAGGGCTATCTCACACCCTGTGGCATCATGCTCAATATATAAAGCTGAGTGAAGAAGAAGGAATCAAGGGTATTTGTCTTCTGAAGTCACTGTCACTTGTGATGGAACCTTGCTTTCTTGGAGATGGCTGAACACCTGCCTGCCTCTGGGAAGTGGTGAAGGAATTCTTTGTTTTGTTTTGCTTGTATGTGTGTCTTTTGCTTTACCTATTAAGCTGTTATTATATCAGTCCGTAAAGTTTTTCACTTCTACTCTTCTGATTTTCTCCCTGATCCTGCTGGAGGGGGAGTGAGCAAGCAGCTGCACAGCACTTAGTTACCTGCCGGGTTTAAACCACACCTATGAAGTTTTAAAGCCAGTCTCATTTTTTAATACACTGATCTATCTCTCTCTGAAAAAGCTGTCTATGAGGCTTCTCACTGACAGTGTTATATATTCCACCTCTCTCTCTTTTTCAAACTCTCTATTCAGCTTCTGCTCATGTGCTTGCTCACAGAAGTCAAGAAGCACATAGAAACCCCCTCAACCTGCTTCTGGGATTTAATCTGGGACTTTGTCTCAGTGTTCAGCATCCACCATCTTCTCCTCACCCAAGAAGATGCAGTTTAGAGCAGAAAGCCTGAGTTTCCAGTCACATTCAAAATGATACAGCAACAAACTATGTTTAGGCAGCATTAAGCATTCAGATGACATCACCAGAGATGGCTAAAGGAATATATGCATAATGCTGATGAAATCTCCCTCAGATCTTTTTTTTCTTTTTAATCCTTTTTAATAAAGCATAGCTTATATATCAGAGCAAGACTGGTTTATTAGTCTTGAAGTGGTTTGTTTGTTTAGGTTTCAGGGGGTTTGTTTGGAAAAATTGTGATCAGCATGCTTTTGATTAGCATAGCTAAGAGGACTTTCATTTAATGAAATGATTAGTTGATTCACCCAGTTATGCAGCTACACTAACATCTGCTTTAATGGAGACAAAAGATTCTCCTTCAAATACAACCTTATCTCATTAACATGAAGCAGTACCCATGGATACATGTTAATTATGAGGTTGATAAGAATATGTAAGGACAGCAAAACCTGGTGCCAGTGAAAGTTACGGAACAGATTTTCTTGAGTGTGCTCCCATAGCATGTACAGGACAAGCAGGGGATCAGGCCCAGCCAGTATGGGTTTAGGAAAGGCAAGTCTTACTTGTTCTGCCTAATTTCCTTCTATGAAAAGGTGACCTACCTAGAGCATAAGGCTGTGGATGTTGTCTGCCTGACTTCAGCAAGGCCTTTGGCACTGTCTCCCTCAGCTCACTCCTGGAAAAGCTGCAGCCCACGGCTTGGACAGGAGCACTCTGCTGGGTTAGGAACTGGCTGGATGGCCAGGCCCAGAGAGTGGTGGTGAACAGTGCTGCATCCAGCTGGCAGCTGCTCACCAGTGATGTTCCCCAGGGATCAGTGTTGGGCCCCGTCCTGTTTAACATCTTTATTCAGGATCTGGGTGAGGGGATCAAGTGCACTCTCAGTCAGTTTGCAGATGACACCAGGCTGATCTGCTGGAGGGCAGGAAGGCTCTGCAGAGGGATCTTGACAGCCTGGATTGATTGGCCAAGGCCAGTTGTGTGAGGTTAAACAAGGCCAAGTGCCACGTCTTGCACCTGGGTCACAGCAACCCCATGCAGACCTGCAGGCTGAGGAAGGAGATGCTGGAAATCAGCCCAGAGGTAAAGAACCTGGGAGTGCTGGTTGACCATGCCTGAACGTGAGCCAGCCATGTGTCCAGGGTGGCCAAGAAGGCCAATGGCATCCTGGTCTGTACCAGCAATAGTGTGGCCAGCAGGACCAGGGCAGTGACCATGCCCCTGTACTTGGTGAATCCACGCCTCAATTCCTGTGTCCAGTTTTGGGCCTCTCACTACAAGAAATACACTGTGATGCTGAAGTGTGTCCAGAGAAGGGCAGCAGAGCTGGTGGAGGGTGTATAATTTCTATATGTGAGGCTGAGGGAGCTGGGATTTTTAGCCTGCAGAAAGGGAGGCTCAGGGGTGACCTCAGTACTCTCTACAATTACCTGAAAGTGGGCATCTTACTGANTTACCTGAAAGTGGGCATCTTGCTGACAGAGGCTTGACAAGCTGTTTTACCAGGCTGCTACTGACAGGAGGAGAGGATATAGCCTCAAGTTGTGCCAGGGGAGGTCCATGCTGGATGTCAGGATGATTTCTTCACTGAAAGGATGATCAGGCATTGGAACAAGCTGCCCAGCGAAGTGATGGAGTCACCATCTCTGCAAGTATTGAAGAAATGATCGGATGTGGCAATTAGAGTACTGGTCTAAATGCCAGGGTGGTGGTTGATCAAAGGTTGCATTTGATGATCTTGAAGGACTTTTCCAGCCCTGATGATTCTATGATTAATATTGTAGCTGAATTATTTAATGAAGGCTATTGAAAACCAGCAAAAACAAGAAACAAAATCATTAATCAGGTCACTCTGGGCCAAATACAGCTTTAAATCACTTTAATATATGATTATAATCAATTTCTCACAAGTTACACCACCCAGAAAGCTCAAACATAATTGCTTCATTCCTGCATTACATGCTGTTTGAAAATGGAAGAATTGTGCAATTTCAAACTAGAGCCCTAATAGAGCCTCCTGCCTCTTTAAAAATAATTATATATATTCATATATATAATAAAAATATTATATATATTCATTATCCTCTTTATTATTTATGCAATACCATCTGTAACCTAAAGGCTACAGATTTTGGTAAACAAATGCAAGTTTATGGTAAATGGAAACCATACAAACTTTTAAAATCCCAAGTTGACCAGACAAAAGATGCATATAAAACCTAAACACAGTACTTCAGATTAATAGCTCCCAGGTCATGACAGACCAAGAAGCAAAAGCTACAACTTCAGTGGGGAAAGAGTAAAAAAGATATATCTGTGGTATGAGACAGAGAAGGATAAGGGAGAGAGAAACACACGCTGGAAAGCAGGATTCAACACTGAGCCCGAAGGACATATCAGGGGTGATATGTCAGGAGACCCTGTTCAGTGACATTGCAAATGCTTTGTCATTAGAAATACTGAACAGACCTGGAATTGTTTTTTGTGCCTTGTTGTGCTGCCAGATATCTTGTAAGAGTTTACCCTATCTGCAAACACAGACGGTGAGTTTTCTTGATGCATTGCCACTTCAGATCTCCTCTACTGTTTGCTGCTGTTTTCCATCCCTCATCTCATGCAGCGACCACTTGAAACGATTCTGTGTTTCCAAACAGGAGCCGATACTACGGGACCTTGACTTGCCGACAGAGGCTCGACAAGCTGTGTTAACACATGAACGCAAGCAGCCAAGCAGCAAAAGTGCACAAAGGCTTTGCGGAAGCTAGACGGCAGTGTTGGCTCATGCTCCAAGACACAGGCAAGCTGCTGCTCGGGGCTTTGCACAGTGGGCTCTAACTGTGGAAACTCCCTTTACAGGAATCAGGTTTCTCCCTTTTTTGTCATCTGAAGAAAAAATGTTTTAGCACCTCTGAAACTTCAGCCTCAAGAACAACAACCACATAAAGGGTGCTCAGGGCATAGGGCAAAGCAACAGCCAAAAAGGCTCGAGTGAAGTTCCCAAAGCAGCAAGAACACACCATTTTCCTTAATAATAAAAGGTGTTTTCTCCCTTTAATTCAAATTTCTGCATCTCAGTAGAGGTCCAATTGAACAGTGACACACGACTAAATGAGCTTGTCATTAAGTGGAAGTTACAGTTTTTGAAATGGCTCTTTACATTCAAATGAAAGAGAGGTGGAGGGCTCTGCCACAAACACTGGAGAGACAAATGGTTAAAAAGATAAAAACCTTCAAAGACCATATGTTGCCCCAAGCAGCTATTAATCGATTTTACTGTGGTTCAGTGAGTCTGGCTTGCTTTTAATGGTTCATTTGTCAAGTTGTTGCTGCAGCGATTTCTAATAATAATAATAATGTCATAATAATTTTTTAACTGAGTACAGATGTGTGGCTATTCAGGATTGCTTTAAAAGTGATTTCTGGACTTGGTGAGATGGAAAAACGTAGACAGTAAGTTCCTTTAGTTCCTTCCTCTGTGGCACACATCACACTTAAGAACAGAAGGACAACAGTCACTCTAAGGAAGAGGAAAAGGCATTTTCTTCCACTCATTTTGAAATAATTGCAGCAGCTAAGAGCACAACATGGCCAGCAGATAAAGACAGCATTTGTTCACACTATGTGTGTTACTGATCACAGTCATTAGGACAACATATTTTTACTCAACAAACTATTTTTTGGTAGAGTGGTTCCCATAGTTCTCCATTGCAAATTATATAAATGACATTTTGACTTTATCCTTGTGCTGATTCAAGCAGCAAAGTAACCAAAATTACTAAAATGATGAACTATAATTAAGACCATATATTGGTTTTTATTGTGAACCAAAAGCTCAGTGCCAGCATTAGAGCACAAGAGGAAAAAAAAATAAACCCAAGCAAGTGAAATAATTTGCTGGTTATGCAGCTTGATAATCATATCTTATCTTTTTTCATCAGCTGCAGTCATCCTGCTGTCACTCCACATTGCTGCAAAGGCTCTCAAACACAGGAAAACACACTCTGTGTTCTCTGTTGTCATTTTTCGGATGTAACTGTGGGTGGGCAATACATTTTGCAGCAGGTAGAAGTGCCTATTGCAAGAAGGAGAATTTTGTAGCACACTCTCCTTTTCTACTCTTTCCCCTTTTCCTTTCTTTAGAAGACTAAATCCAAAATCCATACAAATTACTCATCTGACTTGGGGCAAATAATCCCATCAAAGTAAATAAAAGCATACAATTTTAAAAATCATGCTCTGAGTAAACATCTGCAGTAGGCTTCAGATCCATGTCAGACATGAAGCTTCCCATGGCTGTGATAGTTGTTCCCAGTGATTTCAAGGTGAATATTCACATACAAAAGCATGTGCTGAACTTCTGTGTTCAGGACATAAAGCAAATTTACTCAGTTTTAGCTACAAACAAGTACCAAACTAAAATCCTTGCAGGGTTGCTATTCATTAATCAGTATTTATGTATCACTGTATAAAAGAATGGAGGGATTTAGCCTAGTGACAAAGGTGTTAGCAATAAACCCCTCCTCAAATAACTGCAGTTCATTAGGCTTGATCTCAGGTTTCAAGGAGGTCTGACAGAACTGATGTTAGAGTCATGAGTAAATGTAACCCTGAGATAGCCAAATTTTTGTGGGGGTCCAAAAGATAGCATACACTCCATGGAATTTACAGTCTTACATAGAACGGCTGAAAAAACAACAAGTGAAGGGAAATACAGCCGTGCCTGTTTCCCTGAGCAGAAGCTGAGGAGATGAGCTGGTAAGAAAGTTGTCTGTGCTCACAGGCAAGGTGAGAGCTAATGATTGACCACAGTTGTCTTGTGAGGACACAGCATCTCCCAAGCCAGACAGGGTTTTAGAGAGCCTTTAAAAACACAGCCAACATACAATTTCTATTAAAGACTTCTGAAACTGTACTGAAACACAGCCACAGCTGTGATGGGAAGTGTGGGCTGCAAATGGATGACAATGGAGAACTGTAGAGATTAAGGGAAAATAAAACCTGTGGTGTCACAGTGCAGTGTCCCAGATTAAAAGACAATGAGTCTGATATTTAAAAATGTGAGCAAGATGGACAGTAGACAACTCTGGTCTGGAGGGTAGGATAAGAAGGGAGACAGTTCCACTTGGCAGACAATGGCAAACTGCCCTCCTCAAGATGAAGCAAGTCAGCAGAGGGGGATATTTTTCTATCCCACTTAGTCTGTCCAGTACACGTGACCACATGGGGACATCAGCCAGTCATAGATGATTGATTTGTATTTTTCCTGACATCTTGTTTCTTTCTGAATGGCCCATTAATTTTGGCTTCCAGCAAACAAAAAATCCAGTGCAAAATTAAACAACAACATGCAACCAAACTTGCATAGGGAATTTTGGTTTTGGATAAAAAGAAATGTTTTACAATAAATAGTAGGACAGACCTACAAATTCAGAAACAACTTTCATTACTGTTCCAGATATAATGGGATATATTAATATGTATTAGGACAAAGTCCATGTACAAATATGTAATTTAATGTGCTTTATAAAGTGGTTGTGTCTCAAATCACTAGCTTTACATTTGAATAGACAGTAAAGATAATTTGCAATGTCTTGAAATATTAAAAGCTCAGAAAACCACACTTTCTTAAGACAGATACTGGTAGACTAAAATAAACTGGCTGTGTTTTCTGTGCAAGATTCACCCACAGATAGTCCATGAGTAAGTCAATACCACTATCAATTTTTCTTAATTAGGAGGCTTTTACCCATGAGGAAGAAAGAAATATAACTACATCTAAAAACTACTTTGCTCATGCTTCAGCCTGTTGTTGGCCAATTTATCTTTTTCAGCCACAGTTCTAAACAGCTTCTGGGAAAAGAGCTCATTTGAAGAGTACATACTTCTAGTTTTGGAAGCAATTGTAAAAAAAGCTTGGTAGGATTCTTATTAATAAGCATATGTCCTTTTATTGCTTCCTCAGGGTCAAGCATAACTCACCTATGTTGTTTTTTGCTATTTAAGTTAGATAATGAAACTAAGTGATGCTTTAGAAGTCTGTATAAAACTTCTGTGCTGAATTAAGTGGGCAATGTCAGTTGCCACGTAGAACTGGCAATTAGTTCTAGAAGTTTTAGAAGACAGGAAGCTGTGCCTGCAGCCTGCTGATAATTTACGTTTGCACAGTCATATTTTTCACTAAAAGAAATGATTCTTTCCCTATGTTGTGTGAAAAGCCCAAATGAAAAACAAAAAAGATTGATGGTATGCATGTGAATGTAGAGAACTGTCAAATCAGGCACACACCCCCATCCCTCTCAGGAGGCAAAATGCAAAGTAGAGACTTATAAAACCACTTGCCCTTTAGAAAACAAGACCATATCCACCAAACTAAAGTTTGACTCTTTCCTGACACAATTAGCTCAGCAGATGCAAAGTCATGCCTTTGAGAAAAAAAGTAGAAAAAAGCCTGTTTCTTCCTTTGCTACATTTATAATAAGTTTAAGCACAACTTGCCACAAGTTGAGAATTAAAAACTGAAATTGAAGTCAGGTTTTTGCTAAGTTCACACAATGTTCCTTTGAAAATAATAAAGTAAAAGTTTTGAAGTGCAAGTTAAGAAAGACAGAGGCAACAGACTCTTACTCTACAGTGTAAAAATGGCACTTTAATGCTGTTAAAAGCCTTGAATGAGGCTTTCAAGCTAACACACAATTAAAGAACAGGACATAACCTATTTTATATTCCAGATTTACAAATCTGTAGTTATTTTAAGGACTACATTCTCTTCTCATGCCTGCATGGATAAGTTGAATTACTGTAGTATGAAACTGATTAGGCCAACATATGAGAACCTAGACAGACATTATGTCTTAACAGCCATCCAAAAACTAGATATCTAGCTTAAACTGGCCATCTGGGTTTTCATCCTAGGCAATCTAGTTCTTGCTGTAAGATGTCTTGGTTTTCATCCATGGGCCAGATGAGTCTGCCCAATGTATTATTACTCAATGCTCTCTTCTCGAATTTCTTCTGAGTGCCTTAAAAATGTGAATCAGGCATAAATCACCAGTGCATTTATTACCTGCATGAGAGTACAAACATCTAAGGGTAAGAGCTGCGAGGGGTTTTGCTGCACCAGAACAACACTAACTCCAAAATGCATCAAGTGACTTCAGCTTAAGCAGTTTAAGGTGGGAAAATACATGTAACCACTGCCTGAATTTGGGACATTAACTGTATTTTTTCTCCCTGGAAGTGCCCAGCCTTTTGCCACATACAAAAGCTGTTTCTGACAGGCAAAGATCACGGACTTCTTGCATAGACTCAGTGCAGAGGTTTTGTCTTCTGAAGCAAAAGCTTTTATCAAAAAAGTTACCTGAATTAATGGATTTTTCATAAGGGGCATATGGCAGAGAGATGCCACAGGGATGATGCATGCTCAAAGCCAGTGAGGTTCTCCTGATCATCTCATCTGTTTGTTGCTCTTCATCTTTCCATGGCTTCCAAAATGTGCAAAACTAATCTAACTAACCTTAAACCACAGCTTTTATTAAACAGAATGAAGAGAAAGAGAACAACATGGAATTAACCTGTGCATGAAGTGGGAGTAGAGCCATTTTTATATAACGCCTTTTGATTTTCAGAAAACCATGTGGAATATGAAGTATAACCAGGAAATTATCTCTACAGCTGGCCTTCTTGACTTTTTTCTGGTGCCTCACCCTAAGAATATATATATCCTTATCACATATATATATCCTATATCACATACTATATATCCTTCTACTGACATTGAAAATAGCAACTTGAAAAGTTGCTAAAGCTGTCTAAATGCTTCAAAATTATCAGGTGAGCTTCAGTGAAAAAGTTCCCAATTACTTACAGTGAGAACAAGGTAACAAAAGATCAGGAAGGTATTTTTTACCACTAACAAAACACAACATAATCCAACACACTTCAACTATCTACAGAAGTGTATATTATCAAATATATTCAATTTCCTGGACAGAGTCTCAATTGACAGTGCAAAAATCAACACCTTTGGTTTTTTTTTCCCTTTCATCAGGGTCTTCTGACACTACGGGAGGACTGAAAGTTGAACTGAAAGGCATATTGTTATTGTTTAAGTCTCATCTCCTACCTCTCTTTCCCAGCACTGAATCAGGATCACTTCACTCCCAAATCCTCCAGTGCATACAAGAAGTTCCATGTTGGCTTTTCCTGAGTCAGGACAGAGCTGACATAAGAAGGAAATGTCAGGAATGTTTATCTGGAGGTGAACAGCATTTCCCACTAGACCATTCATAAAGGTAATCTGGCATGTGAAGTATGTATCTAAATAAAATGTGTGAGAACACAGGAGTGAGGAAAAAGGCAAACTTCATGTAAGGTAGAATTTTCTGCTCTGTTTTTTTCACCCAGAGAAGATCAATACTGTAACAAACTTTGATTTAGTTTGTCCTGAACACTGGGCAGCATCCCCTAACATCCTCATGAATTAAAGAATTAATAAAATAGCATTTAAGCAGCAGGTAGAACTACACCTCTGCCTGTAGAAAAGATGTTTTCCAATGGCTTAGGCTTGCTTGCTAAGCTGATGTTCCAGGCTGTACTATCTGCTAGACTAGGGGACTTGATTTCAAACAATGAGATCCAGTCATGCAGTAATGAGATTAACTCACATCCATTATAACACCTTTTGAGGCAACTCATTAAATCAGTCTGGCTGTGAAGTCCAGCACACCTGATGGCATTAATCTAGTGGCTCATCCTGGCCCCGAGGTTATCACTGGACAGCTGTAATTACAATTGATTGAAAAAGACATTTTCACAGAGGAGATTCTGTTTCCTGGAATTCAGACATTTCTGAATATTTTTTCTGTGTTGCCCAGTCCAGTCATTCCAATCTTATTATCTCCTGGCAGGCATATGCAGCTTTTTAGTAATCAAGGTATGAAATTGGCAATATTCAGAAGACAGGCAAGCTATAAAGTTAAGCTCTAAAGAGAAGCTCACATGGTCTTTTAAAGACACTGTATCTATCTTCTGCAACTTCCTACATCCTCCCTATATGTTGGGGAATGTGGTGAGAAGCTCCTGCTTGGTTCACTGTCACTCCAGCTGTGACACTGCACTGGTCGCTGCTTCTTGACATCTTCCCTCTTCTCTTCCTTGATGGACTCCTCGGAGTCAGAGGACAACTCAACCACTTCTGGTGTCCTCTCAGCTAACGGCTTAACATACCCAACAATGACACAATTGTCTGAGGAAGAGCCACTGTCGTTTGAGTCAGCATTAGCCTGCAACTCAGTCTGCAGTTTGGTTCTTCGACTCCCTGCAGCAGAGTCCTCATCAGAACTTTCTGATGACTCCAGAGGAGAAGCTATGGTTGCGCGAACCTCTTCTGAAATGGAATAGGAAGGCCCTGGAGTTTCATCGTCCCAGGGCGCCTGACCAAGACCAGGTACAGACAAGCCATTATCCGGCCCTTGCGGGTACGCCACATCTGGAGATATTGTAATAATTGATGAGTCTGAGTGGCTTCCTTCCTCATATGATGGTGCAGGACAGTCATAATTGGCATGTTGATCATACGCTTCTAAGTTAAAAGGACAACGAGCAAAACTGATGAATTCATGCAGGAAGTGCTCTGTCCGGTTCAGCAAGAACGGCTTTAAATCATCAGCGAAGGCCTGACTTTCCAGATCGTATCTAGTTACGTTACTCATGATGATGTGCTGCACAATATTGATCAAAGATCCGTGGGCACCAAACAGGACCGTAAGTTCTTGCTTCAGCCAAGGAACCAGCCGGTGAAGGCAAGCAGGGTTGCGGCGGAAGAACTCTGCCGAAATCTCTCGATACCGGCCACCGTCCTGAATGCTGCGGATGCGCACGCCGGTGCGGTACAGAGCCCTGCGGAAGCTGATCATGTCCTCCTCCTGAATCTGCCGCAGAGATCTGCCCTCTGCGCTAGCCTTTCTCCTCGAGGCCAGCCTCCTGATCATCTGCTGAATCTCTCTGTGTCTGTGTCGCGCTGGCTCACTCGACAACCCTTCAAACAACATCCCGTTGTCCGGAGGGGACAGCATCCTTCGGGAAGGGGAACTGCGCGTCCGGCGCTCCCTTGTTAAGGTAGTGCGATAACGGAATCTCCGGCCATCGGGGCTGGCAAAAGAGCTGGTTTCTAAAGGGCTGAGTATGTACTCCTTAAAGTCATCTTCAGCACGAATCGTATGGAAAATGGAAAGAAAAGGCTGCTTGCAGAGCGGGCATTCTGCCTTGTTTTTTGACCATTCCTGGACACAGCGGAAGCAGAACCTATGCAAGCAGCGATCTAGATACGCCACGTTGTCAAATCTGTCCAGGCAGATGGGGCATTTGGAGTCAGGAGACGCATCTGTTGGCAGCTTACTGGTGCTGGCTTTTGGTGAAAAATTGCTATCTTCTGCAATCTCTCAGCTAACAGAAAGCACCTAGTACCTCCCACATTTTAGGACTACCATTTGGCTAGTCAGGTCATCCCTGCTGCAAAGCACCTTGGAGCATGAGTCACATCCTGACCTGTGAAGGACGGGCTGAATTTACTCACTGAGATAAGGAGTTTTTCCAAGCAGATGCTCTGTGTGCATCTCCTGTCTCTGTTCTTGGCTCTTAGCCAAAGGGTGCCCACAGGGTCTGAACTTGCAGTAGAGATTAGAGGGTCGTTCTCTTTTTTTCTTTCCTTTAGTAGTAGTTCCCTGTAGTCTCAAGGACTAGTCTTAAGCAGCCATCTCATCTTGATGTGAGCTGCAGGCAGCTCTCGGATGGCAGCATTGCTCACTAATATGTGAATGGGAACTGAGTCAGAAACTCAGAAAGCAAAGGTTTAGCTTCCACAACCACTTCTTTAAGCCACCCAGTTCTCACCATCTTGTGAGCTATTTCACTTTATAAAATTATCATGTTCTAAGGGGAAAAAATAAAATAAAATTTGTTTTAAAAGAAAATTAATTATAATTGTTTAAGCAAAAACACAGACTCAGTTTCCTGGACATGAAAGGACATATACAGTCTAAACCAGCATCATAATCAAAAAGACCATGTACACCATGCAGTCACTTACCAAAGGGACAGAATATTTGCAAAATCGTATGCTCCTCTTGAGGGGTTCACTGGGTAACAATTGGAAGGGAAGATAGAAAGAAATTCAGCATAATCTGCAGACTTCTATTTCTGAACATGGAAATATTTAATATTCCATGGCACAGGCTGTCCTATGCAAAGCCTTCAAGGTCTGAAATTGCACTATCAGCAAGCTGTACATCCTCCTGACATTCCTCATGCTCCTGCAGGGATGCACATCCACTGGCCAAACAGTGCCTACATTAGCAACCTGACACCTTAAACATATTCAGCTCCTGTCCTTTTGTTGGCTGATGGCAAAGAAGTTAAACTGGAAAGGTCAAGTGGAAATCACTGAACAGAGAGAGCCATATTGCAGACACAAAGTAAAGTGAGCAATGAGTTCTCAAGCTATGTGAGAACTGGGTCAAATGGGCCTGAAACAGAAGCTGTTAGGCAAAGTGAGAAACCAAGGTTGTTATTTCAAAGACGGCCCATGCCGCAATATCGCTCTGTGGCCAGGATGTGCTTTGCTTTTGGCTCTGCTCAAGACTGAAGGCAGTTTTGAACTGTAAGCAGAGGTTGCATAAAGCAGATGCAAGCTGCATTGGGAGCAGCAGCCATGTAGAAAAGCAGGAAGGTGAGCAGGAAAAAGCAAAACCAACAATCCTGATAAAGGGAAAAAATTATATCACATACTTTCACAAATAGGCAAGGACAGCACTGAAAACCTTCCACACTCACTAATAGGTAAAACCACATATACAGAACTCTTAACCTTCTAAGGATTTCATGCATATTGTCCTTTTAGGTCACAACATCTAAGCTTCCAGCCTGTCCACATGATGACTAAACCTAATGCCTCAAAAGAAGAGCAATAAAACCAGCAGTGACTCCATCCTCCTCATAGAAGGATGCTAGCAGGGCAGTACTTGCAAGAATCCCTGTAATACCCTTTGGTAGATGTTTCAGAACTTAAAAAGGTGTTGCTTTGTGATCCTGGGAAGCTTCTGGTCCTTCATTGCAATGTATTCAGAGCACACAGCACTGAGTGCAGAAACAGGGAACCTTGGAAAAAGAGATGCATGGCAGGTGTGAACACTAGGAAGACAACCCCTGCTTTCCCTGGTGGAATGAAGTCAGAAAAAGCATGCTAACTCCAGACTGCAGGAGCTGGTGTAAGACAATAGCAGAATCCTGCACAGAAGAATTTACCTGGAAATTTGCACAGAAATAACAAAGGGCACAGTGGTTTTACTAGAAGCCTTAGCCTCAAATTAGCTGTCCTTACATCTCAGAAAAAAACAGCCAAGACTTGTGGACAGGGACTGAAGTGACGTCCTACTGCAACAGCAGCTTCTTATTAGGAGGATGAGCCGGGTCGAGTAGAGACCATAAGGGAGAGAATAACAAAGGTAATTCACATCCTGTCTTACTTCCGTGACAGCTGAGCCCTGCACACAGAAAGGCTTCTGGGGCATCCTCCTCTGCTCCTTGTATGCCGTGGAAATGCTGCTTTTGTTGTATGCCACATCATTATGTTACAGATGGAGAACGGAAAAAAAAAAAAAAAAGGCCTTTTTGTACTTGTCTATAAATGGTCAGGTCATGAAAGAAATAAATTGCAACAAATTATGAGGTCCTACTCAAACTGCAGCTCTCTGCAAGCACAGAGTATTCCCAGGTAAGCAGCCACTTGCCCATTTAATTAATTTTCTTTTTTTTTTTTTAATTAAATATACTTTAGATATCTAAACAGCTGATATGGAACAGCCTGGTTTTGGGAGTCAGCATGCTCTGTAACGGTGGCAAGTTCTTGGAGTCAGGCTAATGCTGCAAGGCATGAAGTGCACATTTAAGTTATATAAGCAACTTTCACTAGAGAATATATAAAATGTCGAAATCTGGTACTATGCCTTATGTTCCTCTGTTTCAGACTTTAAAAGTTAAAAACTGCTGCAAAACTACCAAAGGTTTTCAGTCACAAAGGTACAATCTACATGCTTTGAGCTTTAGATGTCTGAGAAGCTTTTAAAGATGAAATCTGGTGATTTGAGAAGGTTTAAAGGTTTGATTTTTTATTTAATTTATTTAATTTTAGCATTCCTCAAGTTTGGAAAGTTAGGTGTCCATCTGGATTCCACAGTTTTAAGATTTTTTTTTTTTTTAATTCCAATGTAAAACAGCTTATCTTGATATTCACAAAAAGGCAGCTTACAAATATAATCACATGTGCTTTCCTTTACCATGGACAGATGATTAAACAGCAAAATGGCTGCTAAATGCTGAGAAGGTTTGCACTCAGCCTGCAATGTAAAATCTACACCCCCTCCATCCAAATTTACATGACATAGTACTACATAAAGAGATAACATTATCATTGAGCAGAAGGCAACCACATGAAATAAATGCAGAGAATATTTGCTTATCCAGCCACTAAATAAGGAAAATGGAACCTTGAGTGAGACAAAAACAGAGAGTCCTTATTTTTCATATGATACAAACTATTATCATACTCTTGCTTAAAAAGCCATGTGAACAAGTTGAAGTTACAGTGTGGTGGAAGGAGAGCACCAGCACAGTCGTGCTCTGCCACATCATATTTGTTGTGTTTTAAAGGCAAGTTAGCTCATTTCTTGCAGCACTTGTGAAAACAGGAGAAAAAAATAGATGAGGGTGTAGCAAGAAGAGAATTTGAAATACAGAAACAGAGCAAACCCCCATTCTCTTCTTCAAGTTTCAAAGGCATCCTTATTTGCATATGCATATCTGAAAATTGAAAGTGCACGTTTACTTCTACTCTTTTAGATGTGATATTGTACAAATTCATAACGGGCCCACAGTCTGAAGTGACACAACCTGGAGTCCAAGCCATCTCTGAAGCACCAGCAGAACAAAACCTGGGCAGGGATACAGCAGCCAAGATCAGCACATAGCAGCAGGTCAGCCCCTCAGCTTGGTCTGAGGTGTCTGTACTTCAGAGACTGTAAAAATAGAAAGTGGCAGGTTTTTAAGAAAGCACCAGCATTCTGTAGTGCTGCAGGTTAGTGATATTCTTTTAAAGCCATATGGATCAGTGTCATGCAGACACCAAGGAGGAAGGAGAAGGGGACAGGGTGATGAAGAAAACTGAGACAAGAAAGTAGGAAAGCTGAGGAAGAGAAGGAGGGTAGCTGCATCTCCACTGGTCTCTGTGGCTATTGCACAGAGTCATCCTGAAAATGGCAATTTAATATGCCCACACCCAGGTAGAAACAGTGGTTCCAGTGTCTGCTCCCCACAGGGATTCCCTATCTGGCGCGAGGTAAAGAGCAAATTAAGCTCTGGCTGAGCATCCCATAATCCAAAACTAATCCTTCAGATATTCCTTTGGGCACCAGCCACCTTTTGTGCCTGATGCCAGACCCTGGGTAATGCAGCATCAGCTCCTTATGGCCCTTCTCCTTGGTGGAGAAAGACCCTGGCTGGTGCCTGTGCTGGGGAGGGCGCTGTGCGGGGCGGAGGCCAGCAGCCATAGCTTTGCGGCACGCCTTGAACCGGAGCCACACCCATACAGAGGCACCAGAGTCAGACAGCACTTCAGATCAGGAGAGGCACCCCTCTAAAAAGGCTTCAGGTTATTAAAACTTTGCCAACATTTATGCAGGCATCTAAGAATGAGAAGAGAAAGGTCTGTGTGCTAGTTTTGGCCTGGGTAGTATTCACTTTCTTCACAGTGGCAGTGTGGGGCTGTGTTTTGGAT
>VZSE01003649.1:144-19794 GCA_013398275.1 Promerops cafer | reverse complement strand
CAACTCCTCCCCAGCAGTGCCAAGGCCACCATTAGCCCACGTCCCCAAGTGTCACATCCACACAGCTGTGAAATCCCTCCAGGGATGTGACTCCACCCCTGCCCTGGGCAGCTGTGCCAGGGCTGCACAGCCCTGTCGGGGAAGGAATTTCCCCAATATCCAACGGGAGCCTGCCCTGGCCCAGCCTGAGGCCGTTCCCTCTGCTCCTGTCCCTGTTCCCTGGAGCACAGCCCGACCCCCCCGGCTGTCCCCTCCTGGCAGGGAGTTGTGCAGAGCCACAAGGGCCCCCCTGAGCCTCCTTTTCTCCAGGCTGAGCCCCTTCCCAGCTCCCTCAGCCCCTCCTGGGGCTCCAGCCCCTTCCCAGCTCCGTTCCCTGCCCTGGACACGCTGCAGTAGATCCACTCTGGATATGCAAAGACGCAAAGTTAAAAGCCTGAAAACCCTGAAAACAGCAGTGCCATGTCCCTGCCTTGTTCTGTCACCCCTCTCCTGAGCTGTCACCCCTCTCCTGAGCTGTCACGCCCTCCTGCGCCGGCCGTGGGGCAGACCCAGCCTGTGTTCAGATCCAGCCCCGCAGTGCCCCGGGCACCGCGGGCTGGGGAGGCGTTTGTGCTCACGCCTGAGCCCGTGGCGAAGGGCACGGGGACGTCACCAGCTCGTCTGCCTGGGCATTTCCTACAACTGCACTAATTAACTGCACGGTACAAGCCCGGTAGACCTTCAGCTGCCCCTGAAGGACCCTCAGCGAGGCCTCACCACCCCATCACTCATCCCGCGCCACAGTCACTCCTGCACAATTCATTTCCTGAGCCTGGGTCACAAAGAGGTTCCCAGGGCTGTGCCTGGACCAGCCTGGGCTGGCAGGGACCTGTCTGTCAGCTCTGAGCTCTGCCCCTGTTCTTGCCCCAGACTGGAAGTGCTTTAGGACCGAGACCTGTTTTAACTTTTTGGGAACCACAGCGGAGAGGAAACTGGGAGCTGTGAGCTAGAGATCAGCAGACACGCCTGCTAAAAACCTCTTAGGTGATTTTATCCCCATTTCTGATTTTATTGGACCACTAGAGTTGGACCTCCTAGAAACCTGCAGAGACCCTCAGCAGGCTGTGCCGTGAGGGCAAGGAAATTGCAGGCAGCAGCTTCCTGACTGCCACGACCCTTCAGGGAGCTGTTAGGGACCTTTGGGACCAGCAGGAATCTCTAATCCATGAGATCAAACCAGCCACCCAAAACTTCCCCCTGAAGGCTGAGGGCAAGGAGGTGGTGTTATTTATTATCTGCCTGTCTGTGAAGTGGTATTTTTATTAAATTAACATTTCACAGAATCATAGAGTCATCCTGGTTTGTCCCCTGCCATGGGCAGGGACACCTTCCACTAGACCAGGTTGCTCCAAGCTCCATCCAGCCTGACCAGGAACACTTCCAGGGATGGGGCATCCTGACCCATGAGCTCCCAGTCGGCTCCTCACCCATCCCAGGGGAGCTCACTGACACTGAGGGGACCCTCTCCTGTCCCCATCCATCCTTCCCAAGGAGCCCCTGTCCTGCCCTTTGCCGAGACTGTGATGAGAGGAGAGGGAGAGCTAAAAGCAGGAAGCTTCGCTGCTCGAAGGCAGGGCGCCCAGCACAGAGGAAGGGCAGTGAGCAAAGCACTGTCCTCTGTGAACAGCAGTAAAGCTGAGTGCAGATGGGGTACTTGAACCCGGCCCACGGAGCTTTGTCCGTGCTGAAAGCCGAGCTTGTCCCCGTCCCTGCAGCAAAGCAGGAGCGTTTCCTTTCAAATGCCAAGAGCCTCACTCGGCACAGCCTGAGGCTCCATCTCCACTCCAGCGCAGGCTCAGCTCTTTCTCCATGTACAGAAACATTCACTGAGGGCACTGGAGTGTTTCTCGGTGACTTCCACTTATTTTCCAGAGATTTCTGAGATTCCATTTACTTCTTGCATGTGCTATGTCGGAAAAACACCAGCTGAAATTATAGAATAATGGAATGGTGGAATGGTTGGGGTGGGGAGGGACCTTAAAGCTCATCTCGCTCTAACTCTGTGCCACAGGCACGGAACCTCCTTCCCTCCCTGCCTTCCTGCCAGGCAAAGATCCTTGTAATCCAAACACGCCTACAAAAACCACGAACCGAGCTAAAAACGCAATAGGTGTCTTCAGATTTGGAAAAAAAATATGAAGTGAAGGAGCTGTGCTTTCCCACCCCGTGTGAGTTATTAAGCTGACATTTTAACCACCTTGAAATATAAATCTCCCTGCTTGGCTGGCTAATGCCCCATTAGGCACGGGCCCCTGGCCAAGAATGGCCCAGCTGGTGATTCATTGACTTGGGGACATTTCCCTGGGCAGTTTGCTCCTGACCTGGCCACCACATCCAGCCAAGGAGCAGAGCAGCGAGTTCAAAACTGCCTCCTCTGATGTGTAAAACCATTCTGGGAAACCCCAAGGAACAGACAGATCCACAGAGTCATGGAATCACAGAACAGTCTGGGCTGGAAGGGACCTTAAATCTCATCCCATTCCACCCATCGGCATGGGCAGGGACACCTTCCACTGTCCCAGGCTGCTCCAAGCCCCATATATTGACAAATCCAGGTGGCAGCTCAATTGTTCTTAGAGCTGCCCACAGCAACGTGCTCTCCTGACACATTTGCCTTCTCACAGCTCCATCTCCTATCAAAAATCACATGGCTGCTCTGTGCAAACACTCTTTTTAATTTTCTTTTTGCTAAGAAAGCCAACGCAAACATGAACGTTCTGAGGACATTAAAAAAACCCAGCGACACGAGCAGCTTTTGTACCCAGCTCCGTTATCTCTGCTGGTAGACAAACAGCCTTTAATGAACAGACTTTCATTTCCCGTGCCCGTCGCAGGGTGCCACCTTTGATCAAATCAGAGGAAAATAAAACAAAGAAAAGAAGAAATGTGTTGCAAAAGTGAAAAACTTTTGGGGCGTTTTGATCTGAAATCACGAATCTGTCTCTTCCCCTTTTCTTTTGAAGTCGTGGCAGCATTACTGGTATGGCTGGAGCAGAGTTTGCTGGTTGGGTTGCTGTGTTGATCTCAGCTCCTGTGTCCTGTGTGTCCATGGCTCTGTCCTCCCTCAGGAACATCGGGTTTGATCAGCCCCAACCAGAATGGTCCCGCCCTGATGCAGGGCACAACATTTAATGGAGCCCAGATCCTGGCAGAGCTGTTGCCCAGCATCTCCAGGGCCACCACCCCCTCCAAATGAGACACCTCTGAGGTCCAGGTGTGCAGCAGTGGTTTCCCCACCATGGGCAGGTCTGAAAGAGCTTTGCAGCCCAGTCAGGCTGTGGGACTGGCAAGTGCTGGCTGCCCTCACAGTCGGGGCAAAAGGGCATTCTGCAGAAATGGCTGATCTGCTCCATCTCATGAGTGACATCAGGAACACACCGGACCCTTCGTGGGGCCTCACAGGTCACACAGGGCCAGACCATCCCACTCCTGGCATTGCCATGAGAGCTGCACTGTGGAGCCTCCAGAAAGGGCTCCCTAATCACCACAGCCAAAACTCCTGGATGGATGAGGCAGAGTCGTACCGGCCAAGACAGAAAGCATCCCTGTGGGATGTGGTGGGTGCAGGAGACCACTGTCCCTTTACACACCACTCTGAAGGCTTCCAGGCCAAGAAGTGCTGCAGCCTTTGGTGCTGCTTTCCAGACCCCATCCCACATCCCCCTTCCCCCCGCTCAGCACCTGCCCCCCCAGCTGGGGCAGGGACACTCCCCTGGGGGGCAGAGGAGGCGGATGACACGCTCCCGGATCTGCCTGGTCCTCACCCCGTAGACAATGGGGTTGAGCATGGGTGGGACCACGACGTAGAGGTTGGCCAGGAGGATGTGGACTTGACTCGGGATTTGGTGGCCGAAGCGATGTGTGAGAAAGGAGAAGAAGGCAGGCACGTAGAACATGAGGATCACGCAGAGGTGGGAGCCACAGGTGCTGAGGGTTTTGAGGCGAGCCTCCGGGGATGGGAGGCGAAACACTGCCCTGAGGATGAGCACGTAAGAGACAGCGATGAGCACAACGTCCAGGCCCGAGGAGAGCAGCGCCGTGGTCAGCCCGTACCACACGTTGGCCCTGATGTCGGCGCAGGCCAGGCGGGCGATGCCCATGTGCTCGCAGTACGTGTGGGGCATCACGTTGTGCCCGCAGTAGGGCAGCCGCTTCAGCAGGAAGATGGGCGGGAACATGATGCAGAAGCCGCGGGCCACGGCGGCCGCGGCGATCTTGGCGATCACCGAGGGGGTCAGGAGGGACGCGTAGCGCAGCGGGTCACACACGGCCACGTACCGGTCAAAGGCCATGGCCAGCAGCACGGAGGATTCCACGATGAAGCTGAAATGGGTGAAGAACATCTGCGTGACGCAGGCATCGAAGGAAATCTCCCTGGCGCTGAACCAGAAGATTGCCAGCATTTTGGGCACCGTGGCGGTGGACAGCATGAGGTCGGAGAGAGCCAGCATGGCGAGGAAGAGGTACATGGGCTCGTGGAGGCTGCGGTCCGTGGTGATGACAAAGAGAAGGACCAGGTTGCTGAGCACTGCGGTGAGGTACATCAGGCAGAAGGGGACGGAGATCCAGACGTGGGACTCCTCCATGCCTGGGATGCCTGTCAGGACAAAGGTGATGGGGTCGAAGCTGCTCTCGTTGAGCTCGTACATGGCGCTCCCGTGCTCAGCGTCGGCCCGACTCAGCTCTCTGCAAGAAGGAGAAGGGATAAAGCACACCTGTGGGCCTGGAGTTGCCCACGATGCCTGACAGACGTTGCAAATCAGGACACAAGTTACAAGGCACCTGCCTTCCACCCTGAGGGGTTCCCTCGCTTTGTTTTGTACAAAGGACCCTGTTTGTTCTGTCAGCCCTACAAAGTGTGTCTGGAAGGAAAACATCTCTGTTCTCCCATTGGCACTGCTGAACAGGTCAGGCCTTTTCCCACCTCTGCTTTATCCACTGCCACAAAAGCCTTGTAAAAGTCATAGAAAGAGTCATAAAAGTCACCCTCAGCCTTGTCACAGTCAGTGGCTCTATCTGTGAGCACACACAGAGCTGCATCCGTGGTGGGACTCCAGGTTCCCTCAGGGAGGTGAAATAACACCATTTCCCACCCTGCTCAGACCAGTAACCAAAGTTCCTTGTAAAATCCCAAATACAGAAATAAACCCTTCCCCAGTATCAATGTTGGGCAGTGTCTGGGATGTGACTGACATCCAGCTGCACCTCTGAGGGCTGTGGCCACCCGTCAAACGTCTCACTTGGAACCCCTTTAGGCACTGGAAGGGGCTCCAAGGTCACCTTGGAGCCTTCTCTTCTCCAGCCTGAAAAACCCCAGCTGTCCCAGCCTGGCTCTAGAGCAGAGGGAGCCCTTTCTTTTCCTGCCTTTTGCTTCATTCCTTTTCCACTCCATCATTAAAAGGGGCAAAGACATGGTGGACAGCACAGAGTGATCCTTGGACAAAGAAATTCTGTCCCAAGGCAGAAACACCCCAGAGAGAGACCCCAAATGCAGAGTTCTGCACTGATGCTCGGCCCTGGCGCCGTTCTAGCCTCTGAGCTCAGTTTTCCCAGTTCCTGAAGTGCTGGGGCAGCCCATGACTGATCAGCCTGAGGGGATTTTTGAAGATTTGAATAATGCAAACAAGCCAAGCTGCAAGTCCTCCACAAAAGCTTTGCCATGAGAAGGGCTTTGAGGAGAAGGAGCACCACAGGACTGCTGGGCTTATGTGCTTCCCCATCTTACTCCCAGCTTCCATTCCCTGTGTAAACTCCATCATACATTAGAAAAACTCCAGGCCAGGGTTGGGATAGAGGAAAACCAGTTGGATTCGAACCAGAGATAAACCTTCCGTGCTTGCAGCCTGATTCACTTTCATTGCAAACAGCAGGTACCCAGGCCCGGCGTGTTTGCATTTCTAAGTGCTTCCATTAAGGACTCTCAGCTCCCTGAACCAAAAGTCCACTGAAAACATGGCTCAGTACAGAAAACACCTTCAGCTCATCACAAATATTTGTCCAGTCACCTCTTCCACTTGCAAACCCACGTCACCCAGGCGAATCAAGCCAGTATGGGTCTAGAGCAGGGGGTTAAATCTGCCTGGGAGCATTCCCAGGCTCCAACACCAGCCGGTGCTCCTGTGTGTGGGCTACAAAGCAGTTCAGCAAGACTGTCCACCTCCACTTCCCAGAAATGTGGGAATCTATTCCTGTCACACACCACTTTGCTTCCCTTCAGTCTTTTCAAACAGAATCACTGCCCAAACCCCAGCATTTGACATAAAATGACTCACCGAGGGCCAGCCCCGAAGTGGGAAGAGGAACCGCAGCCCCGAGTGGAGCAGAGCTCGGGGGAGCCCAAAGCCCCCTGTGCTGCCAGGGCTGATGATATCGATCCTTCCCTCTCCCGCCCCTCAAGCATCAGTCCCTGGACCTGGGGAGGTTTAAATTGCCGGTGCATTAACCATTAACAGCAGTTAACGCTCCCGGGTGAGGCATTTCCTGCTTTCCCAGCATTTGCATTGCAAGTGATTTTCCTCTCTCCTGGCGGGCACCGGACACCGGGCCGGGCTGGTGAAGACCTGAGCAGGAGATGGGAACAGCCTGAGCACGCCGGGGATTCAGAGCATCATGGGTGTCTGAGAGTTTTACACACAGCACGAGAAAATTGTCTCATTCCGCTGCTGAAACCTCCCTAAACAGCCCTCTCGAGCTGCCAGGTCCCCTCTGCACCCACCCCCAGCCCATGGGCAGCGATCTACCATCGTGATTGTAATTATCATAAAGATCATTGATCAAACCAACAATCTACAAAATCATGATTAGGGAGGAATTGTTCCCTGGCAGGGTGGGCAGGCCCTGGCACAGGGTGGGCACAGCTGGGGCTGCCCCTGGATCCCTGGCAGTGCCCCAGGCCAGGCTGGACACTGGGGCTGGAGCAGCCTGGGACAGTGGGAGGTGTCCCTGCCATGGCAGGGGTGGGATGGGTGGGCTCTGAGGTCCCTTCCAACCAAAAGCATGCTGGGATTCCATGATTCCGTGATTTTGTGACCTCTAAGACCATCAAGTGCAAAAAAGAAAAGTCAATATTGAGCCGTGTCGTGCCCCACCCAGCGACACCGATGTCAGCCCCAACCCCCCCTTTCCCATCCCTCCTTTATCCATCTCCCTCCTCCCCCCAGGGCACAGCTCCTGGGGTAACAGGGAAGCAGGACTGGGAGGTTCTGGCCTTGCAGAAGGATCCTGGATCCAGGAAAGGCAGCAACTCTCTGACAAGGCACCATCACTCCTGCAGCAGCTGTGGGAATGTTCAACAGGAGCCACGCAATTCTAAATGTGGGTGCTGTCTCTCCTCTGATGCCTCATGCATCTCAAAAGGTAGCATTCGGGTTGGATTGCCCTTGCTTTGGCCCCAGGGAGGGATTTGGATGATGCCGCGGAGCGGGGCTCCCTGCAGGGCGGGCTGGGAGCCTCCTGCGGCAGAGCCCGCCCGCCCCTGCTGCCAGCGCCGAGCCGCTGTGTCCTGGCAGGGCAGCAGCTGCACGGGAAATTTGTCAGCTGAAGCTCGGACTCGATGACTCGGGAGGTTTTTTCCAAGGCGAGTGATTCTGTCGTTCTGTGGAGCAGAGGCCGTGCTGCTGCTGTGCCTCCAGCACACGGCTTGCACAAGGAGCTCCAGGTTTCCTTCCTGGCACAGACTCTTCCCACCTTGGGCTGGTTTCCAGCTGCCTCCCCGCACCCCGTGCCACAGGCACCCCCGAGTGGGCCCCGAGACAGCCTGCACAGCCCTGCCCCACCGTGACCACATCCCCCCACCGCAGCACCTGGGGGGCTTCAGGGGGTGCAGCAGGAGCCTGGATCCAGCAGGGCAGGGGCTGAGCGGAGCCCAGCAGCGAGGATGGAGTCCCAGAAGCACAGGGTGTCACTGGGAGCAGCGAGATGTGGGGGGTGTCCCTGCTGTCCCCAGAGCTGGGGCACACACAGGGGACTCTCTAGGGTTGGCATGAGGAAGAGGAGCACGGAGAGCTCATTGGGAAGCTCCAGCCTGTGCAGCAGAGAGGAGACGTGGACAGCACCACTCCTGCAGGAGAGGCTTTGGGAGAGTGACTCTAGAGGTCCCTGTGAGGCAAGAAATGCTCCTGCAGCCAGGCAGCTCCACGGAGCTCCCGCTGTCACCCAGGGATTGTGGTGTCGTCTCCCGGGGCTCACGGTGGCCTCGCCCGCTGTGGGGGGAGGCAGGTGACAGCCGGGGCACACCCTGGGGCCCTGGGCAGCAGTGCTGGGGAGGCTGGGTGGGTCCGGCTGGATGCTGGGAGGAGAACCGGGGAGGTTCTGCAGCCTGGCACAGTGGGACACGAGCCCCATCCTCGTCCAGGGCCTGAAGAGTGTCCATGGTGTGTCCTGGGGCAGCCCCTCACAGAGCCCCCACTGTCCCCTCGGGGTAAGGGGCATCTGCACCATGGCTGGAGCAGGATCTGGCCTCAGAAAAGCTGTAAGGACAAGGACCCAAAGTGTCCCAGGCCAGGCTGGACGGGGCCGGGAGCACCCTGTCCCAGTGGAAGGTGTCCCTGCCCACGGCAAGGGGGTGGAACAAGATGACCTTTAAGGTCCCTCCCAAGCCAGACCCTTCTGTGGGTCACTCTGCCCCATGCCAGTGCAAAGGGCCACCGAGCTGCCCGTCCGCGGGGCCGGGGTGACAGCAGTGACAGGGACAGCGAGGCCAGCGCCGCTCAGCAGGGCCCCGCTGCCTGCCCGGGCCCTCGGCGCCTCCTGCACCGCTCCTAGGGACACTGTCCTGCTTTTTATTTACTCACAGAGCTTGTCCTGCCAGTGCCTGCAGCGTGCAAACAGGACTGTCCCCTGCGCCTGAGAGGGACTGTCCCCTGTGCCTGAGCCTGAGAGGGACTGTCCCCTGCGCCCAGAGAGGGACTGTCCCCTGAGCCCTGAGAGGGACTGTCTCCTGCACCTGAGAGGGACTGTCCCCTGAGCCTGAGAGGGACTGTCTCCTGCACCTGAGAGGGACTGTCCCCTGAGCCTGAGAGCCACTGTCCCCTGAGCCCTGAGAGGGACTGTCCCCTGAGCCCAGAGAGGGACTGTCCCCTGCGCCTGAGAGCCACTGTCCCCTGAGCCTGAGAGCCACTGTCCCCTGAGCCTGAGCAGGACTGTGTGACACCAGCCTGTGAGGGAGCGTGACACCAGCTCTGAGTGGAAGCAGGAGGCGTGCTGGCAGTGCTGGCGATGGTGGCTCTCGGTGTGGGCGTGCTGGTGGCTCTGCGAGGAAGGCCGTGATGAAGCCCCCCAGAAGGGGCCCCCAGGCCCAGGGGGTGCCAAGGGAGCCCAGGGGGTGCAGATGGAGCCCACGGGGTGCAGATGGAGCCCAGGGGGTGCCAAGGGAGCCCAGGGGGTGCAGATGGAGCCCAGGGGGTGCCAAGGGAGCCCACCACGTGCCCAGGGCGGCAGGGCCGGTGCTGGGGGCTGGGGAAAAGTGCTGCTGCACAGCAGGGGCAGGGGCAGGGGGGTGATGGTGCTCCAGAGGGGTGCCCAGCAGCTCCCAGGGCCACAGCAGGCTCTGGGCAGGGCCCACTGGAGCTGAGCCCTCCGCCACCGAAGCCCTCACTGCTGGGGTCTGGTCCACATCAGCCTCCCATGGAACCCTGGGGTCCTGCTGACGCTGAGATTTGGGAGCCCCCAGCAGCCCCCACTGCACACCCAGCCTCACAGTCCCCTCCTGCACCCCATCCCCAGCCACTGGAGTGCTGCAGGGAGGAGCTGAGAGACCCCACAGAGATGAGCACCTGGCTGAGCAGGGCTCCAGGGTAAGAGGCTTCCCACAGGAATGGTGTCAGGGCGCATTCCAGCAAGAAAGGGCAGCAACAGCACCCCCAAAAGCCTCCTTTGGGGCTCAGCCCATGGTCTCAAAGTGCCAGATTTTGTCCTCCTCCCCTTCACCCTCAAACCAGAGCACTAAATCTTCCCTGAGAGTTCAGAGACCAGCAGGGTTCCACTCCACACCAGCCTCGCTGGGTTATTTGCTTTTCTTCTGCTTCTCTCACAGATTTAGGGGTGCTTCACACCTAAACACGGGCTCCGGGGGTCTGCCCTGCCTCCAGGACCAGGCCCACAGCCAGCTCTGCCACCTCAGCGGGCGAGGCTGGGTTTCCCCCTCAGGTCTTCTCCAGACACACAGAGTGGGTGTGTGTTTGTCTCCTCAGCTGCAAAACCTCGGGACAGATTTTAGTGTTTTCTCCCAGGAAGAAGCGTGGGGAGCACAGGGGGGCAGAACAGGATGCCACAGCCCGTAACAGCTCTGTGGTGAACCCCACACATCCCGAGGTCGAGAGAGCACGGGTGCTGGAAGCGGCACCGAGGATGTTCCAGAGCTGCTGCTCCTGCTCCGGGCGCCTCTTCCCTGGGAGGAGCGCACCTGCACGGGAGGAGCGCACCTGCACGGGAGGAGCGCACCTGCACGGGAGGACACGGCGCAGCCGAGGGGGCCGGCCTCCTCCTGCGCACCAGGGCCAGGCCAGGTGTGCTCGGAGACCCCTGCGGGTCCTGGAGTCAGGAATTGTCACACGCTTCCGCCGGCACTGCCGGGGCGCCGCTAACCCACGGCCCCACGTGCCAGATCCGCGCGGCTCCTAAACCCCTCCAGGGCTGGGGACTGCACCGACGTTCCCAATATCCAACCTAAACCTCCCTTGGCACACCGNGGGAGGAGCGCACCTGCACGGGAGGAGCGCACCTGCACGGGAGGAGCGCACCTGCACGGGAGGACACGGTGCAGCCGAGGGGGCCGGCCTCCTCCTGCGCACCAGGGCCAGGCCAGGTGTGCTCGGAGACCCCTGCGGGTCCTGGAGTCAGGAATTGTCACACGCTTCCGCCGGCACTGCCGGGGCGCCGCTAACCCACGGCCCCACGTGCCAGATCCGCGCGGCTCCTAAACCCCTCCAGGGCTGGGGACTGCACCGACGTTCCCAATATCCAACCTAAACCTCCCTTGGCACACCGTGCCTCAGTTTCCCCACCCGGGCTGCCCGAATCCTGCCCTGCTGCTGCACCTGAGCAAGCAGCACCCGGGGAAAGCTGGGGGTACAGATGTGATGTTACCAGTCCTGGTTTAACACCCCCGGAATCCCCCACTTCTCATCATTTCAGGAGCAGAACTGCAGCCCCAGGGGATCCCCAGCACAAAAGGAGGAGGAAGCTGAGGGCAGGGGGGACAAAGAGGTGCTTGGGGCTGAAACTCCACCTGGGACTCCACAAACCTGCAGGAATTTCCCCTGTTGCCACCTTGGTGATTTCTGTGGTAGCTCTTGGGGCATTGGTGGGGGGGACAGAGATGGGCTGTGGCTGCTGGTAAAATAATGAATTTACTGAAAATCTAAATAATTGTATAACTAAGTAATTAAATAATGAATTTCCAGAATAACTAAATAATTAAGTCATTGAGTAATTAAATAATGAATTTAGTGAATAACCAAATAAATAACTAAACAAGTCAATAACTAAATAGCTAAATAAATAAATAAATAAATAGATAATTAAGTGCCTCATGCAGAAGCAGCAGGCAATTAATTATCTAGCTAATTACTTGTTTCAATTAGCTGCCCTCTCTGCCCTGAGCTGCAGGGCAGCAGTGCAAGGGCTATGGGAACAGCACAGGACCCCCAAAACAGCTGCACAGGGTGGGCAGAGATTCCCCTGAGCAATGGCTGCCCCACCACCTGGAACCCCCCCCAGAATCCCAGGACCACTGGGGGTGGAAAAGACCTTCAAGGTCATCAAGTCCAACCTTTGATCACCCCCTCTGAGACCACTGAGTCCAGCTGCTCCCCCAGCACTGCCGAGGCCACCACGTCCCCAAGGGTCACACCCATAAACGTGTGTGGGTGGTGACAGCACCGTGAGGGGGACGTGAAGGTCTCCAGGTCCAGCCACAGCAAGGTGAGGAACTCCTGTGGGAAAGTCCCTGGCCGGGGAAGGCTGACTCAGCACAGGCTGAACCCAGCACAGCAAATATTGCCACCAAAATGGCAAAGAATTGCATGGAATGACATAGAATTACACATAATTACACATGATTACATGTTATTACCCTCCTGACTCATGCTGCAGTGACAGCTGTCCTGGTCTGCCTGGCACAAATTCTGGGGAAATTATGGAGAAAAAAAGGGAGTGAGGGAGACTCTGACTGACCATGGGGCCATGGCGTGTTGTGGGACAGGGCTGGACAGTGACAGCCCAGGCTGGGGGATGGGGATTTCCAGCCAGGAAGCAGCTCCAGGAGGGAGCCCAGCACATGGTCACTGTCACAGTCTGGGAATGAAGTGCCTGGAGCTGGGCTTGGGACCAGGTCTCCATGGGGCCCAGCACCTCTGTGCACACACAGGCTGGGGATGGGTTCGGGTGCTGCCCTCAGGGTCCATCCAGTGGAGAACGGGTCTGGAAACAGCCTTAGCTGGAGCCAGGGTGCTCCACCCCATGGTCTGGTAACGAGTGAGGAGCTCGAAGGGACCTCAGCAGGCCCTTTCCCATCCTGAGGGCTGAGTCCCTGTCAGATGGAGCAGGATATTGTGGGATGATGGAAAAACCCCTTGAGGACTTGACCCTGCTGCGCTGTCTTGAGCAGTACCTGAGGGGTGGTTGATGTTGTCCCAGGAGATGATGGATATTGTCCCCAGAAGATCACTAATATTGTCCCTGTCTGCCTCAGGAAGCGTTTAGCAATTCCCATCATGGGACCTGAAGTGTCCTAATCACAGAATCACAGAATTATTTGGGTTGGGAGGGACCTTAAAGCTCATCCAGTCCCAACCCCTGCCATGGGCAGGGACAGCTTCCACTGGAGCAGGGTGCTCCAAGCCTGTTCAAGCCCAATGTTTGTTCACGAAGTGAATTATTAGGCTTGCACCTTTGCAGAATATTGAACTGTTTGAGTGCAGAAGGGCAACTCAGGATGAGCTGCAGGAGTTCAGGGAGATGAGGTGGAGCGTCACACTGCAGCAGGGGTAGACCCCAGCGCTGACAGAAGGGGTGACCACAGGTTTAGGAGCCACAGCATGGCACGGCGTGGCCTGAAGTGGCTGCCAAGCCTGAAACAGAGCTCAGTTCCCGAGGTGCGGGAAGGGAGGGGAGCGGGGCCGTGTGTGTCAGCAGGGCGGTGAGGGGGCACAGTGGCCTTCAGAGCGAGCACAGGGAAGGACTCCCAGGGGCACAGTGGCCTTCAGAGCGAGCACAGGGAAGGACTCCCAGGAACTCATTAAAGAGCGACGGCCACGAGGACCCCGATACCGAGAAAGCCGCAGAGCAAGGCGGGAGCTGCCGCACGTCCCCGCGGCTGCAGATCCACGGATTAAACTGAGTTTGCAAATTAAATTCCTCGAGAAATAACGAAACACGCACAGGCTGCCGCTCCAGCACGGAGAGCTCAGTGACAACCCACAGCAGCACCGGCAGGGATGGGGCTGGGCGCGCGGTGGCTCAAGGGAGCAGCAGCCCAGGGGCTCAGAACTGGAAACAGCCTGGGTTTGGCCGCCAGGAATCACAGAATCAGGAAGGCTGGAACAGCCCTCCCAGCCCAGGCAGTCCCAGCTGTGCCCCATGCCCACCTTGTCCCCAGCCCAGAGCTCTGAGTGCCACCTCCAGGTGCCACCTGCAGGGATGGGCACTCCAAAGCTCCCTGGGCAGCCCCTGCCAAGGCCTGAGCCCCCTTTCAGTAAAGAATTATTTTCTAATATTTTTTTTCCCCTAATACCTAATGTCTCCTAACACTGAATTTTTCCCAGAGGTGCTGGGGGAAAAGCCAACACAACAGCCACCATGGAGAGTTGGATTCTCAGTCCCAAAAGAAACAAACCTCAATGGCAGGACAGAGACACACCAGGACATGGAGCTGGAAGGTGGTGGCCAAGGCAGGCTCCAACTTGGATGGCCAAAGGAGGGCAGAGGGGAGCCACCACAGCCAAAGTGGGAGTGAGAGAAAAAAATTGCTGCAGGTGCTTCCAAGAGAGGGAAACCCATGAAATCTCAGTGGGCAGATGCCAGGCAGGCTGAAAGCTTCTGCAAGAGACTGCCTCAGGGGGTCCAAAGCACCCTCAGACCCTTCCTCAAACACTTCCAGAGCAGGGGTCACCCCAGAGACCTCAAGGGGACAAGGGAGGGTCTCGGGCAGAGGGGACCCATGGGGCAAATATATCCTGGAAAGAGCAGATGGGTGAATCCCAGCCCTTTGGGGTTTTCCCAGCACAGGAAGGATGTGGAGCTGCTGGAGCAGGTCCAGAGGAGGCCACGGAGCTGTTCCAGGGCTGGAGCCAGGCTGGGAGAGCTGGGGGGGCTCACCTGGAGAGGAGAAGCTCCAGGGAGAGCTCAGAGCCCCTTGCAGAGCCTGAAGGGGCTCCAGGAGAGCTGGAGAGGGACTGGGGACAAGGGATGGAGGGACAGGACCCAGGGAATGGCTCCCAGTGCCAGAGGGCAGGGCTGGGTGGGATATTGGGAATTGGGAATTGTTCCCTGGCAGGGTGGGCAGGCCCTGGCACAGGTGCCCAGAGCAGCTGGGGCTGCCCCTGGATCCCTGGCAGTGCCCAAGGCCAGGCTGGACACTGGGGCTGGAGCAGCCTGGGACAGTGGGAGGTGTCCCTGCCCTGGCAGGGGTTTGGAATGTGATGGATTTTAAGGTCCCTTCAAACTTTGACAAATAGGAATTGGGGAGCTGCACCTTGGAATCACGAGCCCCTTAGATCCACAAATGTCTCTGCATTTGGGAACTTTGGATCGAAAACAGAGGTGCCATGGTGAGTCCAAGGGTGGCGAATTCCCATTTTGTGGCACGTGCAGGGAGAATATGAGGAGTCCCTTCGGCAGCTGGAACAAAGGCAATCAGAATAACTGAGCTGCCTGACAGGGGAATTCATTCCAAAATTTACCAGCCTGGAGAGAGCTGGATGGGGGATGAGGCTCATGATGTGAACCCTCAATTAATGGAATGGGGGGCTTTGTTCCATGCTGGCAAGTCGGGGTTGGCTGAGGACCGTGGCCAGGGCCATGGAACAGCCACCAACTCCTGGGGCCATAGATCATGCCAGGCTGGCTCTCCTGTGCCAGGCTGAAGCTCTTTGGAGCCATAGATCATGCCAGGCTGGCTCTCCCATGCCAGGCAGGTCTCCAGGGACACAGATTGTGCCAGGCTGGCTCACCCTGTGCCAGAGGATCCTCCCATCCTCACAGCCCCAAATGCAGCAGTGACTGCTCTGGAGCAAAGAAGGAAAAGGACAAAGTGCCCCACTCTGCCACAGGAAGGGGCTTAGGCGCTCAGCTCTGACACCAAAGTTTCTGTGATCTTTTGGCAGAAGGTAAAACCCAGGAGTGGGGAAATGAGGGTCCCCAAGGGGACACAGATCACTCCCCTCACCACTGCTGGGAGCTGCTTCCCCGAAAAACCCAAATCCAGCAGCTCTGAGCATGTCACGAGGATTTAGGAGGGATTAGGAAGGGATTAAGAGGGAAAGCTTTTAACATGAGCTGTCCCTGTGCCAGTTCTGCAGCTGCAGCAGGAACATCACCGGGACCCACAGCTCCCAGCAGGGGTCGGGGCAGGGGGAACATAGGCCACCCCCTGCTCAGACACCCCGATAAAAACAGTTTGGGGTTAAAAACAGGCTTGTTGGGATAATTCACAGGGGAGGTGCATTAGCCAAATAAATCTGCTTAAGGGAGTGAAGGAGGAGGACTAATCACTCCGGGATGAAGGCTTGGGATAATCTCCCAAGGAGGAAATAATTGGGCATTAAGGTGTGGGGGATGTAGGCTCCAAGCAGCCTGTGCTTTGGTCCTGGCCCTGGGGGCTTCCATATGGGAACGGTGGGGAAAACACCACAACCCTCAGTGCTGCAGGGCTCCCGGGGCTCCCGTGGACCAGACCCTGGCTCCAGCCAGGAATGGGCATTGAAGCTTTGGGAAGTCTCAGTCACACGCTGGCCCTACCACAGGTGTCCCAGAGATACCCAGCACCACCAGGGCAGCCTGGGACAGGTGTCCCGGGAACGGGAGCAGAGGCGGGACAGGGACGAGGATGGGTCAGGAACACGAGCCTGCACAGAGCAGCCTGAGCACCACTCACCTGGCTCTGACGGTCAGGTAAAGGTGTCCCTGTCGCTGGAGCCGGGACTCATTCCCAGCATCCCCAATGCCACGTCCCAGAGAAAAATCCCAGTGGCATTTGGCACCGGGAAGGGTCAGCCCAGGCCAGCTGAAGGCACAGGAGCTGCCACAGCCCAGGGCACAGCCCTGTCACAGAAATCATCCTAAATGTGCTTTTCACAAGGCCAGTGCTCCCAAACCCACCAGTGCTGACAGATGGTGCAGCTGGACAGTGCAGGGGGGATCCTGCAGCAGGACCCAACCCTTCTGGGACCCCCTGCAACACCCACCAGGACACCAGGTAACCCAGGTGCACAACACTGCTGCTGGCCACAGCTCCATCCCGGCCCCGGACCGCACGGGCTTGGGAAGGAGCTGGGTGTGGACCTTGTCCTTCTCATCGTCCTCTGCTCAGGGACACAGGCAGGGCTGGTGGCACCACCAGTTTGGGGGGTTTCAATGCTGGCACGGTTCACAGGGTGCAGTGCTGGGGGGATTCAGCTGCCCCCACTCAGGAGCTGGGGGTCTCACACAGGCACACGCCAGGGTCCCAAGGGAATGGCTGATGGCCGCCCTGTTCCCTATCCCCCTTTTCTCCCACACCACGTGCTCCTCCTTAATCCCCCGACTGGAGAAGCTTCTGGAGAAGCTTCGTGCCCAGGGCAGTGACATCACCCGAGGCTAAAGCTGGGAAATGTTTTCTGAGACCGGGGTGACTGTGGTTGGGCACGGGGATCCAATGATCTCTGTGTGTCCCTTCCAACTCAGGAGGTTCCACAATCTTCAGGAACTGGGGAACGAACCCCAGTGCACTCATGGCACCTGCTCGCACTGGACACCAGTAAGACATCCCCAACCAACTGGAAACTCTCCTTGCTTCTCCTGGACACCAGGTCCCACGTCCTCCACTGCTCCCTGATTTCCAGTGCAAACATGTGACAGTCCCATGGTTCTGCAAGGATGAGGAACGAATATATGGATGCCACCAAGCCCCAAAAATCTAAATTTACTGGGAATGGTGAGAACTTGCCTCAAATGCTGAGCTTTCTCTCAAGAGTCTGAGCATGAAGAGTGGCTACAGCTCAACCCTGGAGCTACAGCTCCAGCCCACAGCCAAAGGCGTGGGGCTCACCTGGAGCAGCTGGAGGCAGCCAGAGGTCACGAAACAGTTTGGGTTGAAGGACCTTTTAAAGCTCATCCAGTTCCACCCCCCTGCATGAGCAGGGACACCTTCCACTAGACCAGGGTGCTTCAAGTCCTGTCCAACCTGGCCTTGGAAAGGACTTCAATGTGAAGGTGACACTGCCAGAGCTGGCCCCAGATGCTGCCACCAGAGCTGAACCATTCAGTTCTGAGAAGGACCCTCAGAGCCACACCTGTCCCTGTCACCACAAGGTGACTTCGCGTTCTGAATTAATACCAAACCCACGCCTAGCACCTGCTGCAGCAGCACGGGGAAGCCAGACCCAGGCCAGAACAAACCAACACTGAACTGGGACACAGCAGGTGACAAGAGCAGCTGGAGAGTGTCTCCTTCTGTCTTGTGCCATGACCTGTGCTGCCAGCACCACACCCCTGAGCTGAGCCGTGACCCACACGTCACCGGTCCCCAGTCCGCACCGCACAGGACTCATTTCAGCTCACACACAGGTAGTTCCGCTTTCCCAGCATTTATTCCTCCCACGCCTCTCCCCACAGGTGTCAGAACTTCTGGAACTGTTTCTTGGTGCCTGCAGCCTTGGTCACCTTGAGCACGTTGAAGCGCACGGTCTTGCTGAGGGGGCGGCACTCGCCCACTGTCACGATGTCCCCGATCTGCACATCCCTGCAAGGGCACCTGGCGGTCAGGGAGCTCCCAGGGCTTCACCGGTCCCTCAGAACCGCCCAACCTGGCTGCTCCTCCTGGGACAGACAGCGCCTGGAACCTGCCCCACGTTCAGTACATGCCAGTGGCATTGTCAGCAGCCCCTCACCTGGGGGACTCTGCAGACCATCGTGAGTTTGGACATCATAACCTGTGCGCAGGTTCCAGGTGAGGACACGCTGTGAACCCACCCGTGTCCCGCCCAGGTGTGCCCCCGCCAGTCAGTATGAGTTCAGCACTAGACACCAGCAGGAACAGGAGGGGGGACACCCGAGGGACACGCACACACCTGAAGCAGGGGGACAGGTGCACCGACATGTTCTTGTGGCGCTTCTCAAAGCGGTTGTACTTGCGGATGTAGTGCAGGTAATCGCGGCGGATGACGATGGTGCGCTGCATCTTCATCTTGGTCACCACACCTGCAACCGCAGGGGGACAGCACACCTGACACCCGGGGGACTGGGGGGATCCGAGGGGACTGGGGGGATCGGTGTGGCACTGGGCAGCAACACGCACCAATTCCAGAACTTCTGCTTATTTACTGGCCCCTCGCTGCCAGCCCACAACCTCCCCGTGTCCGTTATAAACCCAATTACGGCTCCTTTTCAAGCCCTTCTAACACACTTCCCAATGCTCCTCACACCACCGGCTCCCATCCCACCCCCACACCTGCTCTCCAGCACAGCTGGTCCTGTCACCTGCATCAGTACAGCCATGTGGCAGTGTCGTCAGGCCCGCGGAGGGCTCGGCAGACCATCGTGAGATTGGCATCACTTGCGGCTCCAGGACCAGGGCAGGTTACGGGGACCTCAGGGGGGTTGGTGATCTGCCCCAGATCTCCCATGGGACTCCTCTGGGGACGTTCCAGCTCACCTGAGAGTATGCGGCCCCGGATGGAGACGTTCCCAGTGAAGGGACACTTTTTGTCGATGTAGGTGCCCTCGATGGCCTGCAGAGACAGGAGGGTGTCAGGTGAGCAGATACAGCTCATGTACCCCAGAGTCCAGAGAACACTCACACACGCAGAGGTGGGGAAAAGCCACCAGAGGCCTCGAGTCCAAGCAGCACTGCCAAAGCCACCGCTGACCCAGTCCCAAAATGCCACATCCACATCAGGACCACCACGGCCCCCAGTCCCAAGCCCAGGCCCCCTCACCTCCTTCGGGGTCTTGAAGCCCAGCCCCACGTTGCGGTAGTAGCGGGGCAACTTCTCCTTGCCACCCTCGCCCAGCAGCACTCGCTTCTTATTCTGGAAGATCGTCGGCTGCTTCTGGTAGGCGCGTTCCGTCTGCGCGTGGGGCACAGCATGGGGGGGTCAGCACGGGGCGCGGCACCGGGGGGAGCCAGGCCCTGAGACCCCCGGCAAGGGGCACTCAGCACCGAGAGTGAGCCCAGCCCCGGCCCCGGGGCACAGAGACCCTGCCGCATCTTCCCTCCAACACCCCAGGCACCAAGAGCTCACGAGACCCCGGAGCACCCAGATCCTTCCCTCCCCAGCCGCGGGACACTGGACCCTCTGCCCTCTCCCAAATCGCGGGGCACCGAGACCCCGTCCCAAGCTCAGGTACGGAACGCTCTGCTCCCCCACCCCGAACCTGCGGGGCACCGAGATTCCGCCCGCGCCTCCGCCCCAC
>VZSE01003647.1:0-26749 GCA_013398275.1 Promerops cafer | reverse complement strand
CCAACCTAGTGATTCTGTGATCCTCCTCCCCAAATTCTTCTCTTAACCTTTACTGAAGCATCCCTGAGTCAGGTGACAGTACAGAGCTGCCAGGGTGCAAAGGCACTGGCCTACACAAATTTGTTACTAGTGTGCCCATTGTACACCTTCATCATTCTCATGGTGGCTAAGTTACATAAGCCTGCTATTCAAACAGGGGGCTCTATACAGTTATCTTCTCCTATCTCTATCATCCCTTTGATTTCCATCTGGTTCCTCTCAGTCTCCAAAGTGGAGCTCTCTATTCACATGACCATGCTGTCCCTAGGTGTGTTTCCTGGTTGACTTCCTGCTTCAGAAAGGCAAATCAGCATTTTTAGTTCCTCTTTCCTTGAAAATGAGCAATTTCTTCTGGCATAACTGGTGAAGTACATTTAAGTTAAGAAAGAAATGCCTGTCTTTCTGAAATAACCCTGCTTCACTTTCTGAACATTACAAATAGAACAGACAGGACATCAATTCTGTTGGCTAAAGGGTATTTTAGGGAAGTGCCAGTGACCACTTCCTTTCCTATGCATGTGTTCTGAGCTGTCTGGTTCCTTGTAAAGTTTATCTTGACCAGGAGAGAACCGCAAGACATGAATGGTTTAAGATTCTATGAAGACAAGAAATGAATGTTTAAGAAGAAGACATATTAACTTGTAGAAATAAAAATGAAAATACAGAGTAATGTTCTTCAGCCATTTTAGATATGAGGTGTCTTACTGCAAGACAATGAAACTGACCTACAGCATACTTAAGTGACAATTTAAAACTACGACTGTAGTAGAGGAAAAATGTTAATTGCTCAATTATTCTTGGACATAGTAAATTTAGAAAGGAAAAGAAAACCAGCAAAGCCAAGACAGAATTGAGAAAAAACCCCTGATCTTCATCCATTATACATTAATAGAATTGTCTATAAAATTCCTGTTAACTAAACCCTTGCTGGATTGATGAAGGCAGTTGTGTTACTGAAAAGTCCCAAAAAATGTTACCAAAATGCAAGGAAACTGAATAGGGAAGAGCTGAATACAGCCTGCAGAAGCAACCAAGAAGACATAAATAAGACAACTGACCCTCTTTTAAC
Source organism: Promerops cafer (assembly GCA_013398275.1). Lineage (NCBI taxonomy): Eukaryota > Metazoa > Chordata > Aves > Passeriformes > Nectariniidae > Promerops > Promerops cafer. The sequence continues at coordinate 25,641 of VZSE01003647.1, read as the reverse complement.
CTCTCTTATGCCAGTACTTAAATACCAGTCAGAGACTGTTGTATGCAGGACTAAATATAAATATTATTAAAAAAATAAATTCAAATAATCAATCTCATTCTTGCATAACAGGCAGTCTGAAAGTGGAGCGATGCATAAGTGTTCACACTGCTTCACTAAGAAGAAAATGAGATAAACAATTGTGACAAACATCATCATTTATCAGTTTTTGGTAATACCTGCTAAGAGACTTGTAAGTGAGGGTGACCTCCAAGGAAAGCTATGAAAGGAGTAACTGGAAGGCTTAACTTAAAGCTGGAGACTTAATTTAAAATTCTCCCAAGTTTGTTCCATTTCCTGTGGTCTTGCTGATCCACATAGAAGCAACTTTTAGAGGGACAACTGGCGAACAGTGCCACAAGAGTTGAACCCCGCTGCTTCCCCATATAGCTACAGAAAATGGTATGAAGAGGACAGGGAAACAAGGAATGCTGTAAAATAGTAATGCAAGTCCTACTCCAAACTAAACTGATGAATCAATTAGAAGATACTGCCCACACTATATTTTCCAGAGTGCTAAAAGGAGGTGGTTTGCAATGTGCTTTGAAAATGGAAAGGGGAACTGGAGGAGGGAGAGGGGGTTTCAGGAGTGAAGAATAATAAATGGTAAGTAGACAAGGAAAGCAAAATTCTCCTGCTTGTGATACTTACCTGAGTGAAGCAGTTATTTCAGTGTGTTGAAGCAAGTACCATCAATGCTGTCTCTGGAGTGACTGAAAAAACTCTCACATGACATTTTAGGAACTGAATTTTTTTCCCTGCATGCGCATGTGTGTGCCAAGTGTGCTCTTTCAACCTGATAAAATGACTCATTTGAATGTCATTTCAAGATTTAGGTATCATCTGCTCATAAAATAAAGAGTCAAACCATAGGAAGTTTCTCAAAACTGTCAAAATAAAATAGTGCTCTAAATAAAATACTAATAGAAAGCACAGGAATGATAATCATATACTTTATTATATTCTGTAAGACAACTAAATGACATGCCTGTTGCCTGTTGACACAGTGTGACCTTTGCTGGAAGAAATTCCTAAGTCCAAACCCTGCCATGTCGCTGTGAAATGTCTGATCTGTTATTCTCTTGTAGGCACTTCTATGTATTAACAGGTCAGAACGTTCACCTAGCGAATCCCATTTCTAGGACTCTTACCAATCCAGATCAGCTTCTGTCCCAGCTTGAGACAGAACACTCTGTTTACTTCATCAAACAGAGAACACTGTGCTCAGCAAACCATGACTGGTCATGACAAAAGGATTTTAATCTGCCTTTTACTTTTCAGGGTATTAAAAGTCTATGTTTTAGAAAGCAACTTGACAGACAAAAAGTTAGAAGTGGTTAACTGAAATGCTGATTCGCACAAAATGTGGCAACACAATAAAAATGGAAGACTTCCAGGGCAAGGCATTTCTAATGTTTAACAAGGGGGTTCCCCCTCGCCCCTCACAATTTGGGAAATCAAGACAGCTAGCAGAAATGACAAAGCCCAGACATAAAAGAATCAGCCTCAGTATTTTGGTTTCGGTCTGGAAAATGAACTGTGACAGAGCAGACTTCTGCTCCTGAGCGTGTCTGTGAAAGACACAGATGCTGCCTCCAACACAAAACCAGAAAAAGGAAGACAGGCCAGGGCTGAGCTGTACCCACAAAGACAGACAGGCTGTCAGCAGCCTGCCAGGAAAATTCCTGTAGCTTCATCTTATTCTCAGCTGCCATCCTGCCAGGGGGACTCCTCGGGCCCAGACAGGCAGTGCTGATAGGAGCTTACTCCTATGGGCTCCTCTTGGCTGAGGGACACAGCCTGGTCACCACCATGGGACCTGCTAGTCAAGCCCTACTTTGCAGGAAGGTCCTTAACCAGTTCTATCCTCCAGGTTAAATATGTTCTATTTCAAGATTTCAACCTCTCTGCTGAATACTTAAAAAAAAAAAAAAAAAAAAAAAAAAATAAAAAAAAAAAGTTAAATAAAAATGTAAACTTCAGTGGTTATTGGCAGTGCTTTGTGGTTGTTTTTGGTCCAGAGATGCTTGTTTGAACCAAGCCAAAGAATGTTATGTTCTCTGCTGGTTACGTCCCAATGGAATTGAATGGGAGATGTATTCCTGGCATTCTGGTGGTGCTTGTGAGTCTTTCCTCACATTGCCTTATAATAGTTGGCCCTTTGCCACTCCCTCATCTGAGATGCTCTCCTTCTAGAGGGACCGTAGGAGGACTGTGGCACGCTCAATGACAGCACTGTAAAGAGGGAGGTGAAATTTAATACTGCTAATTGTGAATCACTGAACTTGGAAAAGCAACCGTAACTACATGGAGAGGTGTACTCCCGGGAAGTTATTAGTGCTCAATGAAAAAACTTAGCAGTCACTGCAGGAAGCTTTAATGAAAAATTAGGTCAACAAGCAACTCTATTCAAAAGGCAAATGTAAGTTTCTTTTTGAATTCTGAATGCTGTACTGGCCCTTGATCTTAAAAAGTTATAGAACGAGAAAAAATATAGAGAATGATGACTAGACAGCCATGGCTGGGAATGGCTGGTCTGCATTAACTAATGCTATTTCCCTACTGGGAAAACAAGCAAACAAACAAACCAAAAAAAACCCAAAAAAACAAACCAAAACCAAAACCCCAAAAAACAAACCAACCCACCAAAAAAAACCCCCAAAACCCACAAAAATCCAAACCAACCAAAAAAACCCAAACCAAACCAACCAAAATAAAACCCCCAAAACAAAACAAAAAACCCCACCAAAACCTCAAACTTAGTGATGTTTCAGTGATTATTTTGATTATTTTTTGGCTCAACACCTCCAGGGATGGTGATTCCATCATCCCTCTAGGCAGCCCGTTCCAGTGCTTGATATGGAATGCTCAGACACGGCTCTATGCACTTTTTAAACTTCTCTTATGCCTTTTCTTCCATTTTTCAGAGTAAACATTGGTACTTTTTGAGACAGTCACAGGACACTGCACAGCACTAAACTTCAACATCAGTCTCCACTGAGAAGCCATCATTAAAATAGTGGTTTAAATTCTGCCAGCCTTATCATTGTTGATAAATAAACTAGTATCTACACCCCTACTTTGGCCACATTATGAGGGCAGACCCACTCCTGAAACTAAGCTTTGCATAGCTGCCATTTCCATCACATCCAGCAGCAAACCCTGTCGTGCTTTGTGCCGCATTTCCTTTTTGGCTTGCTCTTTTACCAAAAAGCCACCTCATCCCCGCACCACAGAAAGAACACTAACACTTATCCCGCCAGGTCTGCCCCAGGGCGGCAGGGGAGCAGCCCCCGGGGAACCCAGACGAGCAGGTCGCTACCGTGTGGCGGCACAACCTCCCGCCATCCCGCCCGCCGCTTCCCGCCGCCCGGCACCGGCATGGCGCCCCAAACAAATATGGCCGCACCAGCCCCGCCGCGGAGCCTGCCAGGCCCCAAGATGGTGCCGGCCTCCGCTGCTGTGTCAGGGGCGGCTCCAAGATGGCGCCCTCCCGCCCCCGCTGCCAGTATCCAAGATGGCTCCATCCGCTTCTCCGACGTGGCCCGCGTCTGGCCCGGCCGCGCCGGCGCCCTCAGGCGGTGTCTGCCCTCATCAAAGATGGCGGTGGGCAGCGCCGCTGGTCACTAGGCTCCCGCCGCTCGCTCCTCGCCGGACTTCGCGGCCGATATGGCGGCTGCCGAGCTGGAGTATGAGTCCGTTCTCTGCGTGAAGCCCGATGTCAACGTCTACCGCATCCCGCCGCGCACCTCCAACCGCGGGTACAGGTGAGGGAGCGTGGGGCGCCCGCGATCGCCCCGGCGCGGCCCGGCCTGCCTCAGCCCCTGCCCGCAGGGCAGCCGGGGGCTGGGCTGTGCCATGCCGTGTCCCGGCCTCGCCCCTTGGGAAAGCCGTGTCCCGTGGCCGCGAGCACGTCTGGCCATCCCCTGAGCCCCCTCCAGCCGAGCTCTGGAGGAGTCGCCGGCTGGAGTTGCCTCTTGTGGGCAGCTGGTCAGCGCCTGAAGGTAGAGGAGCCTCCGCTCCGTGCTGTGGAGGAGCAAGGGCTGCTCTCTTAGTCAGGGGCGGGAGGTGAAGGGGCATCTTGCTCTTCCAGGCAGAGCTGACGTCTGCTCCCGGTTTGCTGGGTTCCCTGGGATGCGACGCTGATGTGTTATAACGGCACGTTGGATTTGGCCTGGTGGCTCTCGCAGTGGCGGGGAGGAAAGCAGAAGGAATTCGGGGTGATTTTTACGAAGAGGCTACAGGACCAGCAGTTAGAAATGCCTTCTCTGGTCAGCCAAAAGCAGCAGAGTGTGACTTTGTAAGATGTGCCTACAGGCCTGCTGGAGAAGCGGGTTTGTGTACTCCCTGAACCTGACAGACCGTAGGCGGATGTTGTGCCTGGCCGGGGATGTTTGTTTCCAGTTATAAAATCCTGTGGATTTTACAGCACCAAGTGTGCCAGAGTTCAGGAAGCGTTTGGACAATGCTCTCAGGCACATGGTGTCATTTTCGGGGTGTCCTGTGCGGGGCCAGGAGCTGGATTCACTGATCCTTGTGGGTCCTTTCCAACTCAGAATATTCTGTGATGCTGTAGGTTGTGTTTTTTCTCTTTTTCCTTTTTTTTTTTCCTTCACAAGAGTGTGTGGCAGAGTGTAATGGGTCAGAAAATGTGTGTGTTTTTCCTGGTCAGCTGCCTCTAGGCTATGAAGTACTCAGCATTATTTTACAACCAGAGGGTAGAAAAATAGAGTGTCTTTTCAGCATGTTACTAATTAATTTTTGGGGTCTTCCCGATGCTCACAAGTTGTTTTCATGGATTTCCTGTTCCAGTGAGTCTCTGGACTTCTGTCTCCCCTCTTTTGCAAACTTAGAAAGGGGAGGAGTTGATGTTCTCTGGACTGTGTCTCTTTCCCTTTGCCCAGAGTTGCCAGTCAGAGTCGTGTCTCAATTGGCAGGAACAAGAGAGGAGCTGAGACTCCACGTCTTATTTGGGGAGGGAAGTGGAATGAGGCAGATGCAGGGGTTGAGGGTTAGGGAGCAGAGACTTTTGCTGAGATGGCTGGGCAGAATTGGAGAGGTTGACTATGGTCAGTGATCAGCTGCTCTTCCTTTTTCAGGGCATCTGACTGGAAACTGGACCATCCAGACTGGACAGGGCGGCTTCGTGTCACCTCCAAAGGCAAAACTGCTTACATCAAACTGGAGGATAAGGTTTCAGGTAAGGGAAGGGCTGTGCCTTGGCAAGGCTGCAACTGTGATTGCTGCCTGTGAGCCTGTGTTTCTAAGCCTGCCCAGAGCTGTGCATGGCAGCCCTGGCCACACTTTAGGAAGGGGTCACTCTTCTTGACACCTGATTCTTTGTCTGCAGGAGAACTTTTTGCCCAGGCTCCTATAGATCAATACCCTGGCATTGCAGTGGAGACTGTGGCAGATTCCAGCCGCTACTTCGTCATTCGAATTCAGGATGGGACTGGTGAGTTTGGGGCCAATGTACGTGCCAAGTGCTAGGGGTGGAAGAGACCCAGGTGGAGCTGGGAGTGTGCCAGGAGGATGAAAATGGTGTTGGGAATGCTGAAAAGGCCAGGTGGTGTGCCTGGAGAGGTCTAAGGGCAAGGTAAACAGAGGAGGTTCTCTACATTGCACAAGAGTCCAGGGGCTGGGTTGGGAAGGAACATTTGGTTTCCAAGCATGCCCTATGGGAAGAAGGGTGCATCCTGAAGGCTAGGGACAATGAACTGCTGTGAGCTGCTGGCATCCAGCTGCAGGTGTGTCACAGAGAGGTAGCACAGAGTGGTTAGGACAAGCAGAGGGATTTGTGGCCCAGTTGCAGGGCACCTCCAGTGACTCCTCCTGTCTCCTTGCTAGGACGAAGTGCTTTTATAGGCATTGGCTTCACGGATCGGGGTGATGCCTTTGACTTCAACGTCTCTTTGCAGGATCACTTCAAGTGAGTTTTGCTTTTCTGGAATGCTATTTTTCCTCTGGCCTGTAGAACCTGGTGGGTGGTGGTGCATGTTCATTTAGCACAGGTTTCCTTGAGGTGGCCCTGAAACCCTGCTCTGGCAAGGGACACTTGTGTATGCTGCCAGCTGTTGTGCAAGCTGAGAGCCCCTGCAGGGTCAGATCTGTAAGTCTTAAGCTTAGGTCTCATGATGCTCCAGGTGCAGTGTTAAACAGCCTCGTGGGTTTGTGGTGGTCCCAGCTTTGTGCTGTGTGACACCAGGAATAGGGAGATAGCTGGTTTGGCAAGGCAAGGCAGTTTGGTGGGTTGGAGAGAGAAACCACACATTTTTCTAAAACACTGTTGCTTTTTGCCACAGGGTCTCATGTTTTCCTCTCTTCTTTTTAGGTGGGTGAAGCAGGAAACTGAAATCTCGAAGGAGTCCCAGGAAGCTGACACACGTCCCAAATTAGACTTAGGGTTTAAGGAAGGGCAGACCATCAAACTAAACATTGGGGTAAGCAGACCAGTTTACCCTGCTTCTTTCTCTGGATGTGCCAATGGAGACTCTTCTTTACGCTTCCTGTTGTTTTTTTTTTAAACACAGAACATGACGTCGAAGAAAGGAGGAGCAGCCAAGCCCCGTGTGTCTGGATCAGGGGGCCTAAGCCTGCTGCCACCCCCACCGGGAGGCAAAATTGCAGTCCCTCCTATACCTCCCCCTTCCTCCACAGCCATTGCCAACCATGTCACACCACCACCTGTGCAGAAATCCAGTAATGCGAGCAGTGCAGGTAAACCTTAGCACTGAGCCAACAGTTTGTAGGACACTGGCAGGTGCTGCTTCAGCAAACTGTGTTCAACCTAGTGGCAGCAGTGCCCTCTGAGACATGGTGTGTCCCAAGGGTTTTGGTCTCCTTGGCAGCTCTGGTGTCCCCAGTGCAAGAAAGATGTGGACCTGTTATAGTAGGTCCAGAGGAGGGCCATGGGAATGGTCAGAAGGCTGGAACAACTGTGAAGAAAGACTGAGAGGGTTGGGGTTGTTTAGCCTGGAGAGGACAAGGCTCTGGGGAGACCTTTCAGTATGTAAAGGAGAGCTTGTAAGAAAGATGGAGAAAGGCTTTTTACCAGGGCTCGTAGTGACAAGGCAAAGGGTAAAGACTTAAACTGAAAGAGGGTAGATTTAGGTTGGATATAAAGAAGAAATTTCTACCATGAGAGTGATGAAACCCTGGAACAGGTTGCCCAGAGAAGCAGTGGATACCCCTTCATTGGAAGTGTTCAAGACTAGATTGGACAGGGCTTTGAGTAACCTGATTTAGTGCGAGATGTCCCTGCTCATGGCATGGCAGTGGGACTAGATGAGATGATCTTTGGAGGCCCCTTCCAACTTAAATCATCCTGTGATTCTGTAATAAAGAGGTTGCTGAAGTCTTGTGGATGCTGTACTAAAAATGTGACCTTGCAGGGGTGTGTGGAGAGCTGATGATCCCTTTGTGAAGGCAGACTTCAGCAGTGCTGTCCACAGGTTTGAGTGAGAAGAAACCACAAGCTTCTGAGTAGCGCTCATGTGTTATGATTGCTGAGCTTAGGTTGAGTCTGAGCCCTGTGTCTGCTGGGAGAGGTAGTAAGTGATAGATGTGTCAGGTGGTGTGCTGAGTGCAGACTGAATAGTTCCTGAAGAAGTGTACCCTTGCAGTGTCAGCTGGAGGTGTGCACATTCAGCAAAAGGAGATGTTTTTACAACAAACCCCTCAAAAAGTCTGACTTCTGCAGGGAAAGTGGTATCCCTTCAAAAATTTTCTGCCCCTGCATCCAGGAGTTTAAGGTGACAGTTTAAATGCCTGTAAGGTTTTCTGGATAAGCTGATTTATTTTTTTCTCTCTCTCTCTTCTGCTTTAGATATTCTTTTAGACTTAGATGCTCCTGCAGCTGCGTCCAAGGCACCAGTATCAGCTACCACAGACCTCTGGGGAGACTTCAGCACTGCATCCAGGTAAACTGTGATGAATGGAACACAAGAAGGGTAGTGTCCTGATGGGTGTGGGAAGAACCAGAAGTTAAGAAGTCTTACTGGATCTGCTCATGTGATTTTCCTTTTTTTGTTTCAGTGCTGTTCCCAATCAGGCTCCTCAGCAGTCCAACTGGGTCCAGTTCTGAATGATCAAAGCAATGGAATGGGACAAATTGATGACCTAGAGGCACCAAATGGGATCAGAGGGGGCACAAACCTCTCTAGTCTTCAATCAAATTGGGACAATCCTTCATTTTTAGATCAGACCTTCACTTAAACTTCCTATTCTTGATCCCACTGAACCTAAAGAGAACATACTGACTCCTCCCAAGATGGGCAAGGAGGAAAGAGGCAGCCTTATCTCCTCTATCCACTTGGCCATTACATGGTACATCCTAGCTCTTTCCATACAGGGAAAGCAAGAATCTTGAAGAAAGTGGGAACAGGAGGAGGCTGCTTAGGTGCCTCTGGGTTCCTTGTCCTTCCCATTTTCTCTGGCTAGGCTGTTGCTTTTTGTAGCTGCTTTCAGTAGTGACTGCAGCCCGTACAGCTTGTGGTGCTGAGGACAGCTGCATTTGGCTACACCTGCTAAATGGAGCCTCTAAGGAGATAGGTCTTGTCTCAACACAAAACCCTCTTGGATTAATGACATCTGTGGTGAGGAGTGACCCTCCCCATGCATACACTACTCTTCTCTCTTTGGTGCAATTCTTGGTAGTGCTGCATGTTTTTGTGCTCCTGTGGGAGGAGTCATGCAAGTCCTTGAGTAGACCTGCTGCCGTTGCGCTGTAGTTCCAGGTGGGCACCCCATCTTGAGGCTCCTGATTTGGCTTGCAGGTTCACTGGAGGAACTTCTCTCATTTTAACTCCTTTCTCCCCCAGGCAAAGGCCTCACTGTCACTGAGCTGTTTTAACTGGAAATAGCTTTAAGGAAAAAAAAAGCCTGTTTTTTAACAATTTGGTAGTTACTTGCACTAGATGACAACCAGGTGATTCCCACCACTCAGCATTTCATGTTCCTGCATCACTATCCTGAGCCCTGGCCTTGTGTTGTGACTTGGCACTGTGTTACAAGTATTGCATATCTACATTAAGAATTATGGTGGCACAATAGATTATTCTCTGATGAAGGGACAGTCTCCTTCCCCTTTTCAACTCACTCATTTGAGCAAGAAATGTATAGTAGGCTCAATCCTGAGATCTGTGGGAGCAAAATTCTCCCAACTGTGTTCCTTATTAGGACTTTTCTTCTGAGTCCAACTTTTAGGGATGTGAGCTCGTTATTGGAACTTACATTTTTATTTTTAATGTGTCCAAGCCCCCTCTATTTCCTGTGTGATTAAGGGAGTTAGAAAGAGGTAAAAAGCCATGACTTCCTACTTTTTTTCTTTGGGAGAGTTTCCTGAGGCAGTGTGGACACTACTTCATCTTCAGCAGCTATGGATGTGATCTGGGGTGTAAGTCTGTTGATTACTGTGGGTGAACTCACAGGGCAGGCTGGAAACCTCACAATGCTGAATTGCTACCCTTCATGCTGGCGCAGAAGCCAAAACACTAGCTGGGAAGTTGTCTCAGTGACTCTTGGACAGCTGTACCCAGTTAGTGGAACACTAGGGCTTTGGTGCTTTGCTGGAAGGCTTCTTCCTGTTTTGAACACTCGACACAGCAACACTTTTGTGTCTCTAGCACACTTTTGCAAGGAAATGTTTTCCTTTGGGCAAAAATTTTCTGGTGAGGCTTTTAAAAGAGTAGTTAGACGTATGCACCTTGTATTGGCAAAGGTCTTTTGTCATTTTTGTCTGGCTACAGTGAGGGCATTTTGGAGACAGTTTCACTTAGACCATCCCTCTGGGGAGCAATATTTTTGAAATAGCTCTAAAGCTGCTGTAGTTCCACTTGTGGAAGTGGGGACCAGACTGCTCTTGGATGTATTTTAAGTAGTCATTTAACCCTGCTTCCCTAGCTGTCTTGGTGTTTCCCCCTGCCAACCCTCCCCTACCTTCATAGTCATTCCTGCAATCTCGCTGTACTTCAGCTCCCTGCCTCCTGAACTTGTGGATGGCTGTAGTCTGCAAGCAACATCACAGACTGCTGGGTTGGCATTTTGTTTTCTTTGTCTTCTTTTTGTTTGCTCACATCCTTGTGAGGTCCTGTCATTTCAACTATGTATCAATTCCCCAACCAAGGAAGTTCATGGCACCAATTAACAACTAACTAGGAGCCTCTTCTGTATTGTCTTAGTATTCTGGAGATAATATATTATGTATTTGAAAAGCTGAAGAAGCAAAAATTAAAGATATATGTATATAAAGCATAAGATGTACTGGTGCAAATGGCAATTAAACAAGTTATTCTGGGGAAAAGAATGTAATGAGTCTTCTAAGTTGTCAAATTGTTTTTGCTTTGGAAGCCTCTAGGTTGAAGGTCTTCATGTCTCCAGCAAGATCCTCACAGCCTACTTATCCTTCTGCATATCTGTTGTGGCCTGCAGACTGGACAAGAGCAACTTCAGGAGTGATGGGTTCAGGCTCTGTCTGGGCAAAGAGGTAGGCGTGCGGAAGAAGGACACAAAAATGACATGGCTGTTCCAAATAGAGTAAAAAACTCACCCAGTACCAAACACGAATCAGCAGTATGGAAACAGGCCTGAGTGTAGGTTCCTGTGGGATGTGGTAAGAGTGTGGATAAAACAAGCAAGTGAGAAGACTTGGTTGCCCTAATATTTAGCATCGCAGACTTTAAAGGCTTCTACAGCCTGCAGATATTTTCAGAAATTATTCTTTCCGTGCTGGTAGATGGGAAACAGTCTCTGCCTACTAGAGAGATGGTCAAGGTGAGCTGAGTGGGCTGGGCCCTTTGTTAGGGGCATCAAGGACAGGCTGCCTGGAAAGAGAGGAAGCAGGAAGATGAGTCACAGCAGGGCAGGCAGGGGCAGTGGCCTCACCAGCAGAGGAGCAGTCCTGAAGTACCTAAGCACAAAGATCAGAGCAGGTCAGGATGAGGATTTAGATAGCAGGGTACATGGCCAGACAGGGACATGGCCAGGCATGGCTGTGCTAGCTCAGGCGGGGGTCCAAGGGTGAGACACTTAGCTATGATAAAGCAAATGTTGCTGAGGTTTCCCAAAGCCAAACATCTCTATTACTTAAGCTGGACCTGAGTCCAGCCAATCCCCCAGGAGGTGAAGAATATGTTCAGGGCCCTGACATTGTTCTATCAAGCCTGCTTGCAGCCATTTTGCACAGCATGCTTACTCCATGTTCCTCTGCCAGACAGGAATGCTGTGTATATGGCTGTGTTGGAAGTACAACACAAGTCTTGTGGCCTGGGTGAAGATAAGAAGTCTTAACCTTTTAGTCAGCTATTTGAATTGTCAAGCATTCTAGTATCTGTAGTGGCTGGGGAAAAAAAAACATTTTTTTCAACTCTAGGACCACAGCTTTTACCCTCTTTTAGTAAATAGGATGGGTATGTTGTATAGGTCCTGGCAGGGAGAAGATGAAGCATTTTACCCATAAGCTGTGGTGGAGCTTCTCAGACTTTTCAGTAGGTACTTGCAGCAGAAAGAGTTGAAAAACCTAAAATGGTCTTTGTCCAGAGCAGGAGAATTTTCAGATGAAGTTCACCTAAGGGAAGTGCTGGGATATACTCCTGTTTGTGCATAAAGAAACACAGAAGACTGGGGAACAGTACATGAGGGAAAGCTTAGTCCTGTGTGGAGATCTTCCCAGGCCCCATGCCTTTCCTCACAGCAAGACCTGCTAGAATGCACAGCTTGGTGAGTCCTGTACAAGTTTTCCCTTTCTTCCAACTGGGAGACAGACTATCAAATAGAAAGAATCAGGAAACAAGTGTCAAAGGGAAGATCCCAGTTTTGTCTGGTTTTTGGTTGTCACTTCTTCTGTGGGAGCTGTAGTTGAGGTGGGATGTGATTATTTCCCTGCCCCTTCTCCCGTTAATTATGTTCTGTGTTCTGTGACTTCATGTCTCAGAGCCATGCAGCAGCTGTTCTTACTGCAGCCATACAATATAGATTGCAGACACAAACCTGCCATATTTCACAAAGCCTTGATGCTGTGTTTGGACTCCTGAAGAAATGGAGAAGAAAGGCTGTACAGTGGAGGAAATCAAACAAAAACCAAACAGGAAACCAAAACCCCCAGAGTCTTCCTGAGCTTTGATAATGAGGTAAAAGGATCTGAATCTGAACTCTTCCTGCTAAATCAGCATAAACCTACAAGGTTCTAGGAGGAAGAACAACGGGGCTGTTAATGTATATAAGCAGAGCACTGTGGCCCAAGTGGTTAACACACATTGTAATGCCTCCAGGTCTAGGTAGTCTGATGAGTGCTCATTACATTACATGAACAATAGACTCTCACTCTGGAGACTGTTACTGGTCTTTTTCTTCCAAGACAATAACTCTGTCCATGCTAACAGTCAGGGAAAGCACACTGCAGGATGACAGCTTAATTTTGCCACCTGCCATTACCTATAGCTGTATGTCCCCATCCAGAGCTGGGGCTCTGATGGACATTCCTTGAAGCTGAGCATAGGAAGATCAGCCAGCAATAGCTGGACCATGTAGTGGCTTCTGTCCAGAGCTATGTTTTGCAGTCACTGCTGGGATCCTGGGCTGCACTTCTTGCATCACTTGCACTTGGCGCAGGCCAGGCAGGTGACTTGCAATGAATGGTCTGCTCTCCCTTTTCTTTCCCAGCCGTTGTAGGATGGCAGCTCCTGCCTGTTGAGGCAGAGGCAGCTGCCTTGCTTAGTCGACTGGCTTTTCAAGCCGTGAAGCAGTCTGAAGAGACATTCCGTAAAGGACGGAGCCGTCTGTAACTTGCAGCCTTTGTGTTGAGCCTTGCGTGTTACACATGTACAGTGGTGTGGCGGTCCCTGCCCTCCCAAGCCTGGTCTGCGAGCCTGGCTGGGCTGGTGACACCCGCGACCATGCATTCAGTCTCACCTGTGACCGTGTGCTGCCATCTGCTGCCGAATCCCTTTGTTGCGGTCTTTCCCGCAATCCCTGGACTCGGCCACCTTCTCCAGGGGCTGGCTGGGTGCCCAGCAGTTGAGAGGGTGGTGGGTTGGATGCAAGCAGACATCACCTGAGACCTGGCTAGCACTGGTGGGGTGCTCTCTGAAAAGAAATCACAGCTGGTGATTTGTAGTTTGGTAGTTTAGCAATGAGGGAACTGGTGTTTCCAAATGTAGCCATATCCTGCTATTCTATTGCCCTCTGTGCTTCAGTGCCCTCATGCACAAACACAGTAATGTAGGGCTTGGAACTGAGTTGTACCACGGCAGGCACACATCCCCTCTTGTGGTCAGTGTGCATACAGCTATGGATGTCTGTTGTCTTTAAAGTTAGGCCTGAAGGAATGGAACTCCTCCTAGTCTTTTTTAAACTGGTGGCTAAGCACTTTTTCATGAGTCCATGTTTATGGTGTTAAGCAAACTGTTCAAACATTTTTGAGATGGTATGTTGGTAGTGCTACACAAACCAACCTTTTGGTTAGCTGGCAGGGACAAGAAGCTGGATTCCAGTGAGAGGTAAGGAGTAGGAGAACATTTTCTTTGGAGAATATATGCTAAGTGGCTATAGATACAGCTGTATGTCTGGCCCAGAGTTAGGGACTACTGTCACCAGTACCTAAAGCTGAAGTCAATACTGTGGTACATGTACGAAGTGTGCTTGGAAATCACTCTTTTTGGGCAGAAAAGCAGGAAAAGCCTTTAAGTGATACATCCCATACAGAAACAGGGTTACTGTAAGCAGATAACCTGCCCTGGGTAGCCTGGTCTAGCTCCAGAAGTAGTCCTGATATGAGCAAGGTTTGAACAAGATACTTCCAGTCTGGAGTATTTCCTAGCACAACTTTTGTGCTCAGCTGTGCTGTGGTGGGTCCTTCGCTGGGCCAGCAGTGTGGTGAGGTGTCTGATGTGGGGGGTTGGTCAGTGAAGAGGAACGCTGAGGTCCGACAGTCATCTTTCACCTCAGAAAGGGCAGAGGCTCTGCGAAGACCAGGATGGTGTACAGAGCCTGTCCTGTCCAGTCTTAAAATGCTAAATACTCAAATAACTGTGATCTGGAGGCAGAGTCTAAGACATCGAGGAGCACTTTGCCCTCTTCCTCAGTCCCAGCCAGCAGGGAGTCAGCAGCAGGGTCCCTTTGCCCTCTGGGTCAATGCCAGGTCTGTGCTGGAGGCTGGCAGCCTGCAGTGCTGTTTGCCCACCCTTTGTTTCCCCATGCTGACTTCAGTGTCCTGGCAAGGTAAAAGTGGGTGACACAGGCACCTGGAGAGCGTGCTCTTCAAAAAAAAATTACCTTTCCCCATCTGACAGTGTTGACACCTGTGTCATGAGAAGGATCCCGCATAAGGTTGAACCCCAAAGTTTGGGGCCTCCCTGCCTAGCATTAAAACTTTCCCATCATGTTTCATTGATGAGGTGCCAAGGAGTGTTTGGTTGAGCTGACTGCACTCCCTGGATTTAGTTCTGCTTTCTATGGCTGTTTCCAGATGGCTTTTGCTTTGTCCCATCCTGACTGGACACATGGGATGGCTGCTCTGGAGGCAGGTAGTGTCCAATCACCTTGCTGCTGGCCATCCCAAGTTGGGCTGGGAGGCTGCAAATGGCCTGCAGGGCTACCTTGGCTACAGGTTAAGGGGCAGCACAGGCCATTTGCAGTCTTCCTGATAAATCCACCCTTGAAGATAGGAGGGGGTGAGGGAGTTCTTCAAGGCTGGGGAGGTTTGTGCTGCTATTCCAGTAGCATCTGCTGGGACAGCCTAACTAGTACAGCTCTTCCTAGAACCTCCCTATGAGAATGTCTTTTACTGCATTCCACTTAGATGCATGGAGAGGATGTGGAGGGAAACAGTTTAAGTTCAAATAAGAGTGGCCCCAGGGTTACAGCATGAGTCTGGGTGACCTTATGTGACAGCCCCATACTTGCTTGGTGACTGTGGTTGTTTTCCACTTTTTGCTTTTCTTTCAACTCCCCCCATTCTCCCTTCAAGAGAGGGAGATCACATGCATTCACCTCACTGGGCAGAGCATAGCCAAACTGAATTCAAGGCTGTGGATATATGTGTGATCCTTAGAACTGGAAATGAAGCATGGAGAATTGCTTCTTGGAGAGTTGTTATGTGGCCACAACTTGTGCATGCGAATTCCATATGCCCTCTCTAAGAAGGTAAACTCCATAGCCCCACCTCTGAAAACAGGCCACTGGGGTCTTACCAGGACTTGGATCTGGCCCAGGTTTGAAGTCAGATGTGGTGCTGTGGCAAGCAACTGCAGTATCTGGTTCTGATCTCCAGCACAGCCTTGAGACTTGTGACTCAGATCCAAAAGGGGAAGGAGACAAAGGTGCAATGTTTGCAGTAATGGCATGAAACAAAGCTCTGAGGTAACTGCATCTGAATGTGCCCTCTGTTGGCTTTGATTTGGTAATCTGTTAATTGGGGGAAATAAATAAAACATATCTTTGCTCTTCTGAAGAAAGTCCTCTGTTAATGCTACATGTAAAGAGGCAGGTTGGGGCTTCTTGTCTCTTTGATGATTCTCTGGATCATGTTCTTCCTTCTTTTATTCCTTCCCTTACAACTGAGGGATGTTGGTAACCTATCATGACACTAGAGTGAGCACGACTTTCCCTTCCCAATTCTCACTGAGTTTGATCTCCCTCAGGTCACGTAACTTTGGGACATGATCTCTTTTGCTTGAAACCCTCAGCACTTACTAAAACTTGGCAGGGATGTGGCCAGGGGAGAAATGCACCAACTGTTTTGGGGAGGAACATTTATTTTTATCACTCCTACTTTTCTTTTGTTCCCCTGTGTTCTGCATGGTACTGTAACCATAGCGTTTTGGGGAGCTGCTGATCTTTGGCAATGTATTTGTGTCACACTGGGTGGTTCTGCTCAGGATTCCATGTCTGTCTGCCAACTCAGGCCTGCCTGTGGTGAAGTGCTGCCACCTGCCAGAAACTTGTGTGTAGCTTCACAGTGCTACCTTCTGTTTAATCCATCCCACTCATTGCTCTCACTCCCCTTTCCCACTGTCCGTTCAGTACTTCCCTGTTTCCTCTTCACCCCTGGATGCTCAAATGTCTTTTTCCTCTGCTTTCACAGCTCCATATAAGCCATTTTTTCCTTGGTCTCCTAGCAACCTGTATAGAACCCTGGTTCACCTTCTATCATTAGAGGGGTTGACTGCCTTTCAGAAGAGGTCTCTTCTCCCTGCAGCTCTGGCCAGTGTCAGCCTTGGCTGAGAATGGCATAGGGTGCCTTTCTCTCAGATCCCAGGCAGCTGCTGTGCTCCCACACTGTCCACTGGAGCAGTACGAACTGCAGCATCCTACCCCTCCCTTCCCTAACCAGTTCCATGCAGCAGGGTACACGATGGGATCACTTTTTGCTAGACTCTCTCTAACCAGGCAAATCCCTCAGGAGCTCTCAAGCAGCTCTTGCTGCCTGAATCCCTTGGATTTGTTATCTGACATCCCTTATTAACTGCTCAATGTCAGCCCTTAGGTCCCCATTCTCTGTGTTCCAGTGCCTTTTTATGCTCTTCCCTTGGCTGCTCTGCTCCATAGCCTTAATCCCTGAAAAGGAGCAAGGTGGTGTGGATAGGGAAGACCAAGAGGGTGGCATATATTCACTTCTGATGCTCTTCTCACCCTGGTGCAGGGATATAAAGTTTGGATTTGGTTTGGGCTTTTATCTAAGTGACCTGGAAGTCTGTGCTGCCTACAAGTGCCTTAAGAGCAGGTGATGCCAGGACTGTAGGCAAAGACCCACAAAAGGCAGGATTTCCTTACAAGAGTTATATTGATTCTCTCTCCAAAGTACATCATACTTATATACCTGTCCATCAATTAATTCTTTTGTTATATTAACCTGACCACTAGAGATGTCAAACCTTTAACTTCCTAAATCTCCCTGAGACTTCTCCCCTTCCCCTTCTTTGATATGTTCCCTGCCAGCCTGGGATTTGCTGATTAAAAGATAGTTTAAGGCAAAAGGTGACCCACTGCTATTAGCAACTGTTTCACCTTTGAATTTCCTGAGAATCCCTGGGACCATCTTGCCCAGGCCTGCTAATTCCATACATTTTGCACAATCACTTTTATGTTGGACAAATCCTTTCGTTTAGTCCCCCACAAACCAGGGTTCTTGTGTGTGAATTTCACCAATTTATGCCATTGTGACAAATAATTAATTAACTTTGATGGGTTTTTTTTATGTCCTTGTTCTTTCTGACTGCTTATTTTATACCCTGCTCTTCAGTTGCCCTCAAAGCGATATATCAAATATAAAGGGTTCAAGGAAGTTCTGACACCTTTGCTTTGTTATGGTTTTGCACTTACTGGAGGTCACGCTCATTTCAGTTTTCCTCATCCGGCTGCAAGGTCAGCTTGTTGAAAAATGTATATTGATAATCCCTTTGGGAAATAATTTTAGTAATGTCAGTTAGTTTCATTTTGCCCTTGTCAAATCTTCTAAAGTGGGTCTAGGTATTTGTGTGGCCAATATGATGTCCCTGTGTAACCTTCATGTCACTGGTGATGACTCACAAGCCTTCAGCTCAATTCCCTCAGCTGCCCCTCTCTATTCAAACTAGCTTGTAAGAAGTGTGTCAGTTCCCTGCAGCTTCCACCACAGCTGTGGTCAATTTAAAAATGGGATATCTTTTGGAATGTGTGGGGTCACAGCTTTAGAATTTGAGTCCTACTCTTTGCCTATAAATTTGAATTTAATTCCTCAGGTTCAGCTGGATTTTCAAAAGGAGTAAGGCATGTGCAATGGCACAGTTTCATCTGCTCACATGGACCTGCTCGCTAAATTGGGTGATGCTGGCTGTGGGGTGAAAGGCTTGCAGATACCACCTTATTCAAACCTCACTGACAGGTAGGGGAGAAAGAGCCTCTGCTGCCATCTCTTTGGGTCAGGGACAAATGGTGGCCGTGGAGCTTGCAGAGCAACCAGCAGCTGGAGCACAAGTAAGGAGGGAAAGCAGAACTGTGAGAATCCCAGAAAGGAGCTGGAGTGTGTGAGGCACGTGGGAGCTGAAAGCATGGGAGGCACCTGGCATTGTGGGGTAGGGCTGAGCTGAAAGACATCTGTGGGGAGACACAGGTATTGTGGAAGGACAAGGGAGTGAGCAGAATGCAGGAGAAGGGGAAAGGGAGTTACTGAGGAACAGCAGTGAGAATGCAAGGAAGCAAAGCATGAGTTTTGGGAGTTTTTAAGCAAGAATTCTTTTAAAATTATTTTTTCAGCACCACAACTAACTGCAGGGTCCAGTTGTTCCTATCTCTCACTCATTTACATGCCATCGGTGCATATGAAATTCAAAGGACAAATTTTTCCCTCAGGAATATCACATGATTGTTGTTACACATTGGCTCAGCACAGCATCCTATGGAAGTATGATTCAGGGTTGAATTTTGATAACAAGCAACAACTCTGATGGCTGACAAAGAAGAATTGAGCTGTCTAGTGATGTTTGAGTGCAGTCTAATGTAATCTAATAAAAGGAGCAGCTAGAGCCTGAATTTGCATTTGAAATGCCTTGGCTGTGTTTGGAGAAGTGTTTCAATGGAAAAAGCTCATGAAGCTGCTCTGTAACTTCCTTCTCTGTCTGCTAATTGTGTTTCCTGTTTCTTCACAGTGGAAATCTTGAAACCCTGCCAGGAAGTAAGCCTTTTCCCCACAAGACTAGGTCTGCTGAGGCTTGGTTGGGTGGGGACTGGTGGAAGCATGCAGAGGATTGCTCTGAATTCTCAACAAGAAATTTGAGGGCTTAACTAGATTTCAGCAGACACTTAGGAAGGCTTAATTCCAGTGAGAGGGCCAAGACTGAAGACAAAGGATAGTGCTGGAAGGATGTCGGAAAGAGAAGCAGGCAGCATGCTTGCTTGAGGGACCAGGCTTCTCTCCTGCAGCTGTTCTTATTCTTGTGTAAAAGTCACCCTCTTTGCACACAATACATAAAGGAGAAGTAAAGTTAGCTCAGGACACACAAGTCACGAGCTAACAAGTCACGAGGAGGGTCCTTGGTAAAGACATCCAGTTACTGTCCCACTCTGTTTAGGGGCAGTTCTCCACAATCTCTGTTCAGATTCCCTTTACCTTCTGCCACATTGTTCTCCTCTGTTGTCTGGTGCATGTTCTTCCTTCTACTGCCCTATCTCAGCTCCAACTCTGCTCTGGTTACCCTCTGTGCTCTCTGGATGTCCTGTGAGCATCTCATTGTGCTCTGCCTTAAGGGAATTCCAGGTAGTGAAACTAACCAGCTTCTTCCTTCTGGTTGTTTTGGAGACCCTGCTGAGGCTTTTCAAATGCTTAGAGGGGGCTTAGAAGAAAGATGGAGAGAGGCCTTTTAACAGAACCTGTAGTGATAGGTTTAAACTGAAAAAGCCAGATCTAGTTTAGATAAGGAAGAAATTCTTTACAATGAGGATGCTGAGATGCTGAAAGAGGTTGCCCAGAGAAGTTGCAGATTCCCCTTAACTGAAAATGTTTAGGACCAGGTTGGAAGGGGCTTTGAGCAGCCTGATGTAGTGAAAGATGTCCTTGCCCATAGCAGGTGGGCTGGAGAAGATAGTCTTTGAAGGTCCTTTCTGACCCAAACCTTAGTCCTGTCTGCTGACTGAACCCTCCTCACCCTGCCTTATTACAGGCTTATTGGCATCTGTTCTCAAAAGTCTTTCTGATTCAGAATGTATCTCAGCAGCCATTTCCCTTTTCTGCTTTCAAGATCTGCTCCAGCTTGAAATCACACTAAGCACCGACATTTTGTCCAAGGTAATATCAGAGGTCTTTACCAGAAAGCAGATAAGGAAGATAAATGATGGAGTTGGAAAAGCAGCGGAAAAATGTAAACCATCCCTTTTCAGCCTCTGAAATGGAGCCTGAAGCAAGCACTGCTCTGAACTTCCACAGGCTGTGAATCAGGTTTTAATAGAAAAGTTTCTGTGTGTACTCTTCCCAGTAATCTCTCAGACCACCAACATAAGTTTTTTAAAATTCCACTTTGCTTGTTCTCTTTGACCCCAGCCTGATCCTTCTGTTTCTTCATGGATATATCAACCTTCTGATTATTTTTATTGCTCTGTCTAAGGCTGCAACTCCCCAGTCTCACTTCTGCAGGAACATTTCCTAGTCTGAGATTTGTTCTATTGCTAGCTTCCAACTGGGACTGACTGAAGAATGAGACACAGCTGTGACATTTGATGTAGCAAATGCAGCTTAACCACAAGTGACAAGTAGGGCAGAATGCATTTTGTACTGAACTGCAGGTTAAACTGGGCTAGGACTTGTGATAGCTGCAAATGAGAGAGCAATGGTAGAATTACAACCAGAAAAAGAAACACATGAAAATATGGGGGGATAGTTACGTAAGAAAGTTAAAAAGGGGAAAAAAACAAACCTATAAATGTCTTGAAAAAAAAGCCTATCAGCTGAGAATCTGATATGGGGAAAGAGGAGTGCAACTTCCTTTTCTGTTGTTAGGTTCTCATTTTTCTTTTATGTCTCAAAATCTTCCATGATGCCAGGGCTGATCTCCTGGGCTAAGAAACTGAAGATCTCTTTGGAGCATTTCTGAGCTCCCAGGAATTCTCAGGTTATCACCAGTGCTTCCACTGTTCCAGCACAGCCTTCTTTGATGGGTAGAGGGTGAATGAACAGATGGGAAAGACTCAGTAACCTATTCGTGTCACCCTCTGGAAACAAGGAGCTAAAAGGACCACCTTTTAAGTGGCAAAACTAAGGACAGGGTCACACTGTGATTAAATGGCATCAGAAATCACCTATGCTGAGGTGAAGTTCAGAAATGAACCACCAGCTCCAGTGGTCAAAGGTAAGGAATGAATGGGTTATTTGGGAGAAAGGGAGCTGGAGGGAGCAGGGCTGAAGAAGAGGGAATGGAGATTTTTCCTTCTGTGACTCTGGTTCCTACCTGATCTTGATGGATTGGTGAGAAAAAGGAGCTAAATGATCAGGAGACTGAAGGAGTTTTGAAATAAGAGTCTTGAGGAATGTCTCCAAGAGGAAAGGTGAATGGGAGCTGCAACATTGAACAAGAATGACTACGGGGAGCACAAACAGTAGGTTTCAAATGAGCATTCATTAAGGAATCTGTTTGGGCTCCCTCAGTACCCTACATATTATGTAGTCTTGAAAGAGTCATTTTTGGACCATGCTGAGTGCCAACAGTAGTGACTGTGGTTTATTACAAACAATCTGATCTGTCACAAAAGTAGAGGGGTTCCCGAGGCAGCAAATAAGCCCAAGTCCTGGCTGCTCTTGCCTCTGAGTGAGAATACAGATTGCTGCTTGTGGAGAGGGTAGGAGAATCAACATGCCTGCTTATAGCAGAGCAGTCAGTTGTACTCTGCAGCTTCATGAGAAGTGGTACTGGCTGCAGAAGCATAACCCCATTGTCCTTGGGTGATTGAGAAAAGGTCCTTGGAGATGAGAGACCCAAAACTTAAACACCCTAAAATATACAGAAGAAGAATTATTTAAGATCTGGAGGGAAATCCAAATCTGTTATTGATGTCTTCCACTCCTGAAAAACATTTAACATACCAAACAAACAAATTTTTTTTCCTATTAAAAATTACAGTGGTAAAATGGTTCTTTTACTAGACTTCATGCAAATTTAAGGCATATTCTGGTTAGTATGTACTATGTAGTCATTATGCCACAAGCAGGAACCTGTAGAGATGTTCTATGTAAGGCTCACTGCTTCTGCCTGACATACAGGACCCTACACAACAGCAGGTTCCAGGGCAGGAAAAGTATGTGTGCATAAATCAATGAATAATAATTTTTTTAAATTAAATAAATAATTACTGCGGCCTAAGGATCTATAATAGCTTGCCTATTTACAGCTTTACCTCAGTTTTACAATCCCAAACAGAGCAGGCGTCAGCTCCAGGTTTTTCCCTGTTTGCTCTGAGGCATGAGTCACGGAAATAAATAGTGTACATAGTCCTGTCTGACCTGAAAGCTCACTGTTTTCAGTGCACCAAGATTAGTAGGTTCTGGATGTAGTTAGCATTTGCACTGTGGTGAAGTGGGGGTGGTGGAAGTTCCCCCACTGTGTTCCAAATGATTATTCCAGAGACCTCAAGTCTGTTGTGTTGTGATCATGCTGGACACGTTACAGAGTACAGACCAGCTGTGGAAAGCATTTTGCAGGGAGGTCAACCCACCGAGTGTGCACAGGATTTCTGCACTTCAGTTGTGTTGCTGAGGTGCACAGCATGCAGTGCTCCCTGTGCCACCTGGGTGTGTGTGTGGCATGCTCAGGTCTGACTGGGCACCAGTTGAACAATCTCTGGATGTGCTGCATATCAAAAAAATCAGTTGGACTGGTTAGAGCTATTTCTGAAGTAGGTGATTGGACTCCAGATCATGAGGGGGCTCCTTGTTTTCACTAAGGCAAAAGCTCTGGCTAGAAAAACATGATTTGACCAGGGAAACCTGGACTTTCGTCTGTCCACATGTATTTTCTCTCCAGATAATGAAAAATTACGTCTTTTGCCCTGCTGTAGCTGTTTCTCCCAAGCTTTTGGGAAGTAGTCAGAAAGCTTCCACAAAGAGCAGGTTTCTGACAGTCTTGCTTACTAGGCATGTCTGGCAGGCACACTTGGCTGCTGACAGACCTGTGAGCTTCATGCTGAACAGTGAATGAAGGCTCTCTAAATCTTATCTTTAATAGTAGTCTCTCCCAAAACTTTACTCCTGTCCAGCAGTGAGTGCTGCTGTCTCTTTACCCTCCTATTTGCCCTGGCTTGTGTAACTGCCACAAGCTAGAACAGTCCCCTAATGCATGTTTGTTTCTCCTTCCCTGTGACCCACTCTCCTGCCTGCTCCCAAACCTCCTCAGTACTGACAATATCCCTCTAGACAAAAGTGAGATCCTGGCAAATCTTAATCTGAGTACTTTACTCAGGCTGCTGGACACAGCCCTCTGTTCTCCCCAAATATCCAGCCTAGCACAACCTAGTTTTATTACAGCAAATCTCTGAATCCTGACTTGGAAAGCAGAGATGGAAGGAAAAAATATGTCTTTGAATCGCCCAATGATGATGTGCCATCATAGCCTTGCACATTTTTTGTCTCCCATACTCACTCAGATTACACCAACCTTCTGCACAGGAAGTCCAAAAAGCTACAAAGGAACTGAAGGAGGCAGAAAAAGTTTCCTGGGAAGAAGGAACATGAAATCTTCCCTTGTTATGTCTCAAGTATCATAGTTTGAGCAATGTTGCATTTGGCAACTTTGGGTTCAATCTAGAAAGACATTGTTTCACTGCAGATTTTGAGGCCCTGCAAAGGGCTCACCCCCAAACACCAACAATTATCATTGTTGGCTCACTGGCTGGGCTGGGAACTCACTGAATTTGACTTTTCTCCAGAAGCCACAGATATTCCCTGCTCTGTCCCAGTCTGCCCTTCTCCCAAACCTTGTAACTTCCACATCAGAAATGAAATTCTTTTTTTTTTTTTTCTTTTGAGGAGCTCTCCCTTGAGTAGTACATGCTTGGTATGTGGGGTGTGGACTGACGGACCCATAGTTGACTGTGGTGTTCTGTTTGGTATGTTTCCGTCACTTTTAGTACCTCCCAAGACAAAGAAGCCTGAGCACCATCCCCAGAAATACCCACTCTGGCTGCCATGGTTGATCTCACTGCTGCTCCTCTTGGTGTGCTTTGCCCTTGTTGTCATCCTCCTCGGTGAGTATGTGCAAGGAGATTACGAGGGAGAGGTCTGGGGGGAGTGCTGGGAGAAAAGTAGAGAAACCATGGTTCAAGGTTGTCTGGGCGTTGTGTAAGGTCTCAGGTTTTCCTGCCCTGACTTTGTATATGTCTGCATACATCCCCCAAATCTTCCACTGTTTGCCCTGTGGCCTTGTCAGTGTGCCCAGATTGCACATTCCAATCTTGCATGGCCTCTTTGGAACTGTGGAACAATTCTCTATCTTCATTCCCCACAAAAAGAACTCAGTTACATTTGGCAGATGGGAAAAAGTGGAGACAGAAGCACAAGTGTCTATACAGGCAGCTGAATCTGCACTTAGACTCTCTAAGGTGCTTGGATATGCTTTTTGTCCTAGTGGAAAAAATGGCTTCTCACAGTCCTGGCATCTCCAGGATTAACTGCACAGTACCGTTAATTAACTCTCACAACTTTTTAGGGTTGATTGCAGAATAATTCATTGGAGATTATTCCTGGACTTGCTGTTTGTGAAGATTGCTATCACTGTTTCATTCTCATTTTCTATTAAAGATAATTCATGGCATGTTTGCACAAGTTGTCAATAACCATGATGGATTCTGGAAGAGGCATCTTATTACAATAAATCACTGCCTTTCCTTTTGCTGCCCTTAGTGGCTGAGTCCCAGAAGTTTGCATTGCTTTGTTCCCAAATGTATAACCTTTCATAGTACTGAGCCAAATGGTTGGGGAGTTTTCAGCTAGGATGATACCTTCATCTGATACCTTCTGATACTCATGGAAGGTTTAATTTTTAGTGAAATTTTACTTATCCAAGTTAATTGACGCTACACAGGATTTTGGTTTAGCATAGTGATACAGCATTTAAATGAAAAACCAGTACAAATTGCATGTAGCAGAGAGTGGCCACTGCAATGCACAGATGGATCACAATACAAACATGATTTTAATTGCTGGTCATACAAGCATGGAATCATAGAATCATTAATGTTGGAAAAGACAAGTCAGTTCATGTGGTTAAACCGCTGACCGACCACTGCCAAGGCCACCACTAAACCACAAGTGTCTCCAAGTGCCACATCTACTTGTCTTTTGAACACTACTGGGAATGGTGATTCCACCACTTCTCTGGGCAGCCTGTTCCAATGCTTGGCCACCTTTCAGTGAAGCGCTTTTACTAATATCCAAACCAAATCTTCCTGTCACAACTTCAGACCATTTCCTCTTGTCCTGTTGGTTCTTACCTGGGAGAAGAGGCTGACTCCCCACCTGGCTACAACCTCCTTTCAGACTTGTAGAGAGTGATAAGGTCACCCCTGAGCCTCCTTTTCTTCAGGATAAACACCACCAGCTCCTTTAGCTGCTCGTCATAGGACTTCTGCTCCAAACCCGTCCTCAGCTCCACCGCCCTTCTCTGGACATGCTCCAACACTTCAATATCTGTCTCGTTATAAGGGGCCCAAACTGAACATAGTTCTGCAGTATGCTCCACATCAAGACATTGAGTGTCCCCAAATACCAAGACAAAATAGGTAGGTAATAGCTATTAAAGCCAGCTCAGGCCCATTGCTTTATTCAGGTATGTTTTCGTTAGTAATTCAGTTTCTTACACTGTTTTGGACTAAGGTATACACTCGTCCTGTGCTGGTATGGTTAACTGAGGAAGGCGCAGCCCTCTTTCATCTCTAAAGGGATGAACAGTTCCACAGCTGCCCAATTCTCTCAGCTGAACAAAACTAAAAGCCAACTTTCTTCTCATCCTTTATCTTTGTGCAGGGATAAGGTCACCTTCATTGGCAATGGGGGTGGTCAGCCAGGCATTGCCCTTGCCCATCTACTCTGAGCCTTCTTCCATTACAGCAATTCACTAAGCCACTAAGGCACTGAAGCCACTAGGATTG
>VZSE01003645.1:0-15599 GCA_013398275.1 Promerops cafer | reverse complement strand
AGGCTCGGGGCTGACACCGCCGCCCGCCCTGCCGCAGGACTCGGCGGCGGCCCGCAAGGATTCGGCGTCCAGCACGCCTGACACGGACCCGGCCAAGTCCAGGCTGTCTTCCAACTTGTGACCTCCGCGCCGGGCACGGGGACACGCGCGCCGGAGGGGCGGCAGCAGGGAGTCCCGTCTCACCTCGTGTCCGCCCTGCGCTGCTGGGTGAGGCCGCGGCCGCACCACCGGCTGCTGCCCCCCGCCACGGCGCCAGCCCCGCTCCCCGGTCCCTCCTGCCACCCGCTGCAGAGCGGGGCAGCTGCCGAGGGTGGGCCTGGGGCTGCTGTGCACTCCCCCCACCGCGGGGTCACTGGGCCAAGCCCCCGGGTTTGTCATCTCCGACCAAAGTCTGACCCTGTCGCCCGCTCCCCGCGGCGAAGCCCCGCTGCCCCCTGGCCTCCCCGGCTGCCCATAGAAGCCACAGCTGCATCCTCGCCATGACCAACTCTGTGTATGATATCTATGACCTGAACACGTCCCTGTGTGTGACCCGCAGGACACCTCCCCGGGGCTGTCAGCGCAGCCCCGGCGCCGCGCGTGTCCCTGCGCCCCTCTCACAGACCCAAGGCGAGGGGTGATGGTCCAGGACTGGAGGTAAGTTGGGAAGGGTCTGAGGGATGGTCGCCCTGAGGCTTGTAAGCACCCACAAACACACTGTCCCCCACTCCGGGGCTGGGGGTGAGCACAGCCCCGTGTCCCTGCAGGCAGCGCTAGGACGGAGGCAGGCGCTGGAGCCTGAGCCCTGGGGCTGGGGCAGGCACCTACCGAGTGTACCAGGTGCCTGTGCGTGTGTTGTGTGTGCGTGCGTGCCTGGGTGTGTGTGCAGGTGTGTGTGTGTGTGTGTGTGTGTGTGCACGTGTGCCTCGCTGCCTCGCACTCTGGAGCCTTCCACATTGAATGTACCGCGAGCGCGGGGCCCGTGCCAGCCCCGGCACCCTGCGGCCGAGCAGCCGGAGGGACAGGGCCCCACTCCAAGCGTCCACTTCCCCATCCAGCCCATCCTGTGCAATAAACGTCAGCAGCTGACAGAGCTACGAGCGACTCCGGCTCTGCTTCTTCGCCACCGCCCCTCCCTGCCGCGCCTCCCGCTCCTCCTGCCGGCCCCGGGAGCCGGAGCACTGGGCACGGCCCCAGCTCAGGCTGTGGGATGCAGCTTTGTCCTTTGAAGAGCTGCCTCCCTTGCCAGGAAAGCCACAAGGTGAAAAGCCTCTGCCAGCAGCTTTCTTCTTGCTCCAGCAGCAGCCAGGAAGAAGCTGGGTGCAGGCTGACTGTGAGCCTGTGGTTATAGGGCAGAGCCGAGAACTGGGCCAAACACAGCTCCAGTTGCAAGGTGCCAACCATCTCCAGCACCAGCCCGGTGGAGAGGAGGCCTGGGAAGCCACAGTCCAGTGAGGATGGGAGGCTCCTGGCTGGAAAAGCTGCAGTTGGCCCCTGTGAGAGTCCAGTTCCTGCTGTAGCTGCACTGGCACAATTCCACATTTCTGCTACAAAAGCATTTTCAGAATGTGACACCCCTGTGAGGAACCGAAGCCCAACCAGTCAGCAGAACTGGCAAACACAGGCTTCAGGCAAAGATTTTGAGGACACAGGTCCCATCTTGTATTTCAAAAACCATTTTATTTACAATATTATACATGTTGACCCCCAAGTTAGTGGTTTTCCCTGCCTGAGCCCCAGTGAGCAGCAGCAAAACTCATCCCTGGAAATAAGTCAGGAGTTGCAGAGGCTGTGCTATGGAGAGTGAGGACAGTGCCCAGAGCTGGAGCAGAGCACAGAGCAGCACCTGCCCTGTGGCCAAGAGCAGGGCTAGAGAGGGACAGCACCCCAGGACAGGCATCAGCCAGGCAAAGGACAGTGCTCACAGCACTGGGGTGAGGGCTGAGGGGAGCCACCCTGCCACCCCTTTGCCCCCAGCCCGGAGTTGCAGCCCTTGGCAGGGCTTGGTGCCCTCTCCCTGTGCTGGGACAGGCAGTGACAGCAAACAGTGCAGAGCCCCTGTCCTGCACCAGCTGCTCCAGGAGAGTTTCAGTTTGCCCCTGCACCTCAGAGTGAGGCAGGGCTCTCGCTGGGCTGGAAGCTTCACCTTCTACCCCATGAGATGTGGGACAGAGGAGCATTGCAGGCCAGTGCCCACCATGGCTGGAGGTCCAGAGGTATCCCAGGGCCCTGTGGGCTGCCAGGCTCAGCTGAAGAAATATGTGGAATCCATCACTTGCTTCAGGTTGAATTCACCTGAGGGGGACAAAGAAGAGGTCAGAGGAGAGCAAGGTGGGGATGGACAGGGGGAGGGAAGTGGCTTCAGTGTACAGAGGATCCCTGCCCCTGGACTGTGCTGCCCATGGAACGCTGGGGCACTGCACACAGAAGTCAGGCAGAGCCAGATGGCCTGGCAGACACAGGGCTGAGGGATTAGGAGGAGTTAAACTAATTGCCTTAATCCCATTGCATGTATATCATCTAGATCCTGGCAATTACCATGCCGAGTCCCTCACTCCCATCTCCGAGCAAATGCTCGTGGTTGGGAACAGATGGGAGCAGAACAAGAGCAGGATGGGAAGAGCTGGGTCAGCCAGGGGGAAATCCCAGGGACCCAGCGAGGATGGCAGGGACCACTCACAAGAATGCTACAGGGGAATGTGGACATGCTGGACTGCTCTGCCCCATGGCTCTGCAGTCCAGCATAGGAGGGGAAACCTGATTCTAGGAGACAGCTCTGGCTTTTTGCCTTTTGGTGGTTTTGGGGGCCACTCCATTTCACCCCCCTTGTCTCCAAAATGCTCCTGAGCTCTGCATGTTCCTGTCCCATGCTCCTACCTGTCCTGGGGACATTTGACAGCTGCTCCATCAGTCTCTTCTGCCAATGGGCTATGGGCTCTGTGCTGGAGCTGGATGAACTAGAAGGAAGCAAATAAACACGGGTTATCTGGAACCAGGCACACCCTCCTCTGCTCCCTAGTGCAGCCCCTGACAACAGGATTCAGCTCGTCCAAAACAGACCACGCACCCCAGAGTGAGAGCAGGGCAGGCCCAGCCCCAGCAGCCCAGGGCAGGCCCTAAGGCTGCCAAACCCTCCCCCAGTTCTGCAGCAAGAGGGTGCAGAGCCCTTGGTTTTTACACAGCCGATGAAGCTGATTTGGGTGTCAGACAAGAAGGAAGGACAGCTTCTCCCCAGAGTAACCCCCAGGCAGGTGACACAACCTGTGAGCACCTGGACACGACCTCTGGGAGGTGGGGGGGAAACCAATGGGTCAGGAATACCTGCAATACTTCTCCAGCATGAACTCAGACAGATCCTGCAGGATCTTCTCACTGTGCAGAGCCACGAACTGCTGCCGACAGACCTGACCCAGGGAGACAACAGTGAAGTGCAGCTCAGCAGGTGTTTTCCCTCCTTCCTCCAGTGACAGGTCAAAGGTGAGGGGCAGGGAAAGCAGCAGGAGTGGGAAGGGGGGGCTGCCAGACACGGGTGAAGGGAATCAGCCTGGAGAGGTGTGAAGCAGAGGTCGACCCTCATTAGCCCTTGGGAAGGACCCAGGGCAGGGCAGGGGCACTGGCTGCCAGGGCTGTGTTTAGTGCCCATTTCCACAGATTCTCCCCACACGCTCCCTGCAGAGTGGGAGGAGATGGGGCACCAGGAAATCAGCTGCGACCGCCAGCAAAAACATCCCAGGTTCACCTCACCCGGGTGAATCAATCAGCCTATGGAGCAAAGCCCAGGGGAGGCGAGGCCTGGCACGGGCCCAGAGCACAGATCAGCAAGACCTTGCTCACAAGGGAGCCAGGAGGACACTTTTACCTGGTTCATGACATCCACGGTGAGCGCGTGAGTCCAGTAGCAATCGTGGACTGAGACAAAGGTCAGGCCCTTCCTGGGAGGAGGCAAAGGTGCCATGAAGCAGTGCTGAGACCCCTCTGTGAGATGGAGCCACCCCATGTAGACCCCTGCTGTCCCCTCTGTGGGACCCACCCCATGTAGAACTTCTGGCTGGGATAGGAGCAGGGACCACACAAGAGGGGGACTCCTTGCACAGCAGCTCTTCAGAGGGAGGTGGCCAATCCCAGGATCTCCCTGTCCCTGCCCTGCTGCCTCCTTTCCTTCTCTGCCA
This sequence comes from Promerops cafer, assembly GCA_013398275.1. Lineage (NCBI taxonomy): Eukaryota > Metazoa > Chordata > Aves > Passeriformes > Nectariniidae > Promerops > Promerops cafer. The sequence continues at coordinate 11,451 of VZSE01003645.1, read as the reverse complement.
GGAACCCCAAATGCCCACCCACCAGTCCCTTGCGGTGCCTTGCCCCAGCAATGCTCTCCCAGGAGAGTCCTGAGCCAGGGAAGAGCCAGGTGAGAGCCTAGCTGCCCACTCCTACCTGAGGCAGTGCAGTGCTGTGAGCATCATGTGTGTGGAGTCCAGAGAATGGATGAAGTTGGGGGGAAAGGCATTCTTCTGCTTCACAGTGTCAGGTTTCCTGCAGGACAAAGCGGGGCACAGAGGAGCTGGGGCATTTCAGGGCCAAAGATGGCACACAGACAGTGCCACCCCAGCCTGGGGGTGAGAGGGCTGCCCAAGGCCCTGCTGCTCTGTCCAGCTTTCTGCAGCTCAGGCGCAATAACAGGAGCTCTGGCACTCCTTGACAGCTTCCCTGACAGGAAGGCCTTGTCCCCAGAGCACAGGCTGGGGTCAGCAGGCGTGCAGGGCAGGCCATGGTTTTGTACTTACTGGCTGCTGTTGGAGGTTTTCACACTCAAGCGCTGCATGCCACAATTCAGCTGTGGGGAGAGAGGAGAGCAGCTGCCACCCTGCACTGCCTGGCAGCACGGGGGGCTGGGCACTGCCCCACCCTTCTGGAGAGGGGCCTGTGCCTTTCCAGGGTGTCCCAGCACCATGGCAGCTGCCACTGCCCAATGACACCGTGCCCAGCTCCCCTCCTGAGGCTGTGGCAGGCATCTGAACCCCTTCACCCTGGCAGGGTGAATTGGCCTGAGAAGGGCTGCTGGAGCCGGGCTGGGGGCTGTGAGTCAGCACAGCAGCACGTGGGAGGTGACAGCAGCGAGACTGAGTCACACGAGCCCCGAGGAGGCTCTCAGAGCGGGGAACGGCCCGTGCCCCAGCTGCCTGAGTGGGACGGAGCTGCAGAGCTTCCTCACCAGCCCACCCACACACTCCAGGCTCTGCAGGGAGCCATGAGGCTGGAGGATGTGCCTGTACACAGGGATCCTACCTGCTCTGCAGGCTCACCCACCAGTGATGCCAACCTGCTGGGCCCTACCTTGGCTGTCTCCTCCCTGCTCCCACCATGGCACAGGGAGGGTGTGCCATGAGACCTGACACTGGACACTCACCACAGTGGACCTGGAGCGATAGTAGGGCTGGATGATGGGGAGCCCCAGCGGTGTGACCCACTCCACTGTCCGGCCCGACTGGGCAATGAGCTTGGCGCTCTCCGTCAGCCAGTTCTTCAGAAGAGGGGAGGAAGCAGCTGGAGTTAGTGTGGAGCTGGGAGACCCCATCCCCTCCCAGCACAGGCCACCCTCACTCCTGCCACAGACTGTGACAGGCCAGCACTTCCTGGGGAGTTTGGCACAATCCCACACCTCTGGGCTGGGGCAGGAGGATCCTCTCTGGGCCAGGAGAACCATCTCTCCCCATGGAGCATCCCCTTATCTATGTACCAATGGACCAGGGAAGAAGAAAAAGTGGAGGTAAGGGGCGACAGGCTCCTTACCTGGATATCTCGAGTCGCTGAGAACATCTCCTTAATGCTGTTGAACACCTGCTTCACCAGATAATGAGATGCTTCCCACAGGTACTCCTGGCACAGACCAGAGGCAGAGCCATGGGTCATGCAAAGGGACAGCCAAAGACACAGAGGAAAGTGACAGGATCCAGGCAGGGGGGACACACAGGAGTGCTACCTCGGGGAACTCATCGATCTCCTTGAGGCGCTTCTCGATCTGCAGGCGGCCGCCGTAGCGAGTGACCCCGTACACCACCGTCATCACCGTCTGCTTCACCACCTTGCGGCTGATGAAGCCCTGCAGCACCTGGGCAATCTTCAACCCCCGCTCAGCATCCTTCTTCCGAAACTCCTCCACCTGAGGAGAGTGCCTCCGAGTCAGTGCTGGCATGAGCCACGCTGGCTCGAGCCCCCCTCCGTGGCTGCTGGCCTGTGGGACCCTCCCAGCTGTGCATGGCCTGGCTCAAGCTCCCATCAGAATCCCTGCAGCCCATTTTCACCACCCTGGAGAACAGAAGGCACCTGCTGAAGGGATCCAGCATGGATAACCGTGCCTGCAGAGCCTTCCCAGCTGGCACTGTGCCTTGGCAGCCGGGTGGTGCCAGCTGGGACAAGGACACAGCTCGACTGTGGCTCAGAACTTGGGTTCTCCTGCCTCTGCCCCCCAGTGATAACTGAGCAAGCCCTGCACCCCCATGAACTCTTCCTGCTCTCTGGCGTGGTGCTGCCAGAAAACCTGCTGAGACCCAGATGGGAGATGCAGGGTCCAATGCCAGCTGAATGAGCCTCTCAGCACTCTCCCAGTGGCAAATTTCACATCATGCCTTGCCAAAGAAACCAAAGACTTTGTAGCAGGACCAAGGCTGAATCTCTACCTGCTCCCTCCAACTCAGCTCAAGGAAGAAAAATCTCATAACCCATGGGCCAGCCAGCTGTGACCAAGGGATGAGGAACACACTCTGTTCTCTTCCACCTCTCCAGCCTAGTTCTCCTAGTTCATTCAGGACAAGTGAGGACAGCAGAAATCCCAGGGGATTTCTCAGAGCCACCTCTGTGAGGACAGATTTCCAGTCAGATCCCACTCGGGGACAGACAGTCCCTGTCTCTGCCCAGCTCATGCCTCCCCAGCCCTCTGCACACTCATCCCCACCTTTCTCCTTGGGAGCAGGAGTCACCCTGTGCACACCAAGAGGAGGAGACAGGTCCAAAAGGACCCCGTGTGTCCCCACTGTGCCTCACCTGCTGGGCCACTGCACTGTAGACATCCTGAGGGAGCCCACAGGGCACGAGGTTGACGGAGGCAGCGCCGCTGAGATCCCGGCCAAGCGCTGCATAGTGCTGCAGCCCATTGCAGGAGCCATCCTGCAGGAAGAGCACGAGGGAAACAAGGAGTTACTGTGTGGACAGAGCCCTGCTCATCCACACCCTCTCCATGCACAGGTACCCTGGGCTCAGGTGTTCATTATTTTCCCTCTCCCCTTCAGAGCAGTGACCATCTCCCAGCAGTGACCTTCTGGCCAGGTTTCCTGCCTGGGTCCATCCCTAACTACTGTGACCTGTGAGGTTTAAAATCAGAAACCTCACATCACCACCTCTGAGGGTTTCCAAAGACATCAGAGCTCTGTGGAAACACTGAATACCAGAAAATTGGGAACACACGGAATACATCTGGGATGCTAAAAGCAGCCCCAAGAGCCAGCAGTCAAAACAACCTCAGCAGTGGGATCAGAGGCAGGAAAAGGCAGGCCAAGCCAAAGATCCCTCAGGAAGCCCCAGCTGGCTCTGCAGCTCCAGCCAGCTGCACTGCCAGCAGATGAAAACATCCCTCTGACAGAAACCAGCTCCCACCCAGATTTCCCAAAGCTGCATCAGAGCCACTGTGAGTGTCTGCTACAGGAGCTGCCCTTGCAGCCCTCCTGGAACCAAGAGCAGCTTGGCTGACACAGACAGGACCTGAGTGATGGTGCATGAAGATCTTGGTTCTCCCCAGACTGCACTGGCAGCAACGTTTCTCACAGATGTGCTGCCATTCCTGGCCCCTGTGCTCAGGCTCTCCCTGGTCACAGGGAGCCACAGATAGCCCAGGGCTGTCAGGTTCCTCAAACAGGGCCCCCTTTCTCCTGCACCCTCTCCCCACTCCCTGCAGTGCAGAAAGGCAGCGCCAGGGCCTGACGGCTCCGTTAATTGAACACTGATGACTCAGGCTGAACGAGACTCTGGTACTCTCCAGAAGAAGTCCTTGATGCTATTTCATTAGCTGCACCTTCCACACAACCCCCAGCTGCTCTTTTGATCTTTTGTTGCCATCAAAATATCAGTCCTGACTGCCTCATGCATATTCCAGACCATCACTACTGGCAGTACAACTGCTGCCCTCCCCACTCAGTCACGGCCACTTGACCTCCTCATAAGAGAAAGGAGCAGCCACCCCTCACCCATGGCCACTATCAGCCATGGTATTGCAGCCAGGGAGGACAGGTGCCTTCAGGGAGCTAAGCAGCACCTGAGCAGGGACAGGGCACATGGTGACAGGCCACTGAACATGGGGACAACCACCTCTGTCCCCGTGCCCTTCCTCAGAGTTCCAGACCTCCCATATGGGCTCCTGCAGAGCTGCTTGGCTTCAGCCTTGGAGCAGGAGTGGAGCAAAGGCCCCAAAGCACAGCTCTGAGCACTCCAGACAGCCAGGTGCTGCCCTGCTGGGCCGACTTCCAGTCCTTATCCTGTGGCTGCAGAAGGTGAGACTGGCCTGGCTCTCACCCTGCAGCAGCTGCCAGTGCTCTCCCAGCTGGGCTCTGCCTGAGCCAAGGGAAGCGAGGCAGCCCTCGGTTGTACCAGCTCATGGATGGCTGCAGGCAGCAGCAAATCACCACAGTTCTCATGCCAAGATGCCCAAACGCTGCATTCCCATTCCTAAGAAAACCCAGCCATGAGGAGCAGGGATTGCAGCACTGGAGACCTGGATGCTCCTTTCCTGCCCCGCTGAGCCTCACACGGGCCGTGAGGACCTGCCGGGTTCCTACCTGGTGAACTGGGAAGTGAGAGATGTAGGCTGCTGGATCTGGGGACCTCGAGGCTTTGGCGATTTCCATACAGCATGCCAAGGCTTGCCAGGGCTCATCAGTGTCCATCCACCACTTTCTGCCCTGGGAATGAGAAAGTCCAGGCTGGTGGGAGCAGGCAGTGCTCCTGTGCCCCTCAAATCACAGGCAGGAGTTCCTGAGCACCTGGGACATGCTGGGCACAGCACCTCCTCCCACCCACCTAGCTTTTCATCATGTTTTCAGACAGGAACAGGTTATTTAAGAATCTCTGCATTGCTTTTTCCCTTTTTACCTCTCAAAAAATGTATCTTTCAAAACGTTTGTGTTTCAAAATCGATTCTGATTTCCATTTGATTTCACTTCCCAGAAGCTCCCACGTACCGTGAGCGGGTGGTCAGCCGAGTCCAGGATGTCCTCCATGATTTCATTGGCATACTCCAGCCTCTCTTGCAAGGCGTTCTTCTTCTTCAGCCCTGTCAGGTTGATGAGGTGGATCTTCAGCCAGTCAAGTCCCCTGGGCCCCAGCGGCCTCCCCTCTGCGAACAGCAGGATGGCCCGGGTGACATCGTTCCCCAGGTGGTTGAAATAGGGCGGGCACGGGTAAGTCCTGCCACGGAAGTCCATGTTGTGAGGGAACCAGAACACCTTGTCCCTGACGTAGTTGGCGATGGAGAGCTTGTAGAGCGCGTCCATGCGCAGGCTGTGCATCTCTGCGGTCTTCTTCTTGCACAGGAACAGCTCGTGCTTGAGGGACTTGCTCCAGGTGGAGGAACTGCCGGGAGCAGTGGGAGGCTTGGGAGCCTCAGAGAGGGGCGGTGGGATGTCCAGCTTCTCGTCCCCTTTGTCATTGAAGATGGAGATGATAATATCCAGCACCGGCTGGTTGATCTTCCAGGCGCAGTTGCCCAGCTGGTTGAGGGCATCCAGCACGGGGTGGAGGTTCACGAGGGGACACTGCTCCAGGAGCAGCTGGTGGCGGGTGGTCTCATCCATGAAACGCATCAGCTTGGTGTCGTTGAGGACAAAGGCACCGAAAGTGGGGGAGGTCCAGGGCACCGGGGGGCACAGCATGGGCATGGCAGAGGAGTCGAAGGTCAGCGAGGTCTCTGCAGCGTTTGACACAAGTTGGGAGAAGATGGGATGGGGCCTTATCAGCCCGACCTGGAGAGGAGGATCAGCAGCAGAGGATTAGGGCTGGGGTGTGGATGAGCCTGTGGTCAGTCAGCCATTCCATAAGGATCATGCCAAGTAAGGAGAACACCCATGCAGAATCAAGGGTTCCTCAAAGCCTCAAATTCCCTGAGCAGGAATGGCAGCAAGGACAGAAAAGGGCCTTGCAAGGGTCTGATTTTGAGGAAGGGGTATCCTGCACAGCCCTAGAGCCCCCAGGGTGAGGCTCACCTGCCAGTTACTGTAGAAGGAGTAGACGTGGTAGAGGACAGGGATAGGCTTGGACTCCAAGCGATGATTGAGGATGTTCCTGGGCACCTTAACAGCCTTCACCAGGAGCTCCAGCATGTGCATGCCCAGGCGCATGAGGAGCACACACGGCCAGCTGCAGTTCTTCATGTTCAGGGAAGGCCCAAAGCCTGCTTCTGCCACCAGCTTCTCCCAGTATTCCCGTGGCAAGTACTGTTCAGGCTGGGAGGTGGAAGGAGAAAATGGAGTCAGCTAGAGGGGCTTTGCTGGATGGGATCAATCTGCCTGGGATGTGGCTCTGAGAAGGACTCTCCTATCTTTGTGTCCCCATGAGGTCCTCCCTGATAGGGGTGTTTGGGGAAGGAGGGCTGAGGAGGCTGGGGTGAGCCCAACAGTGAGAACAGGCACTGCCAAGTCCTTCCTCTTGCCACACCCCAGTGCTGACACCCTGCCCCCACAGCATCCTGCAGACCTGCCTACCCCTATGAGCACTCAGCTCTGAGAACAACCTGCTCACCTGGTCCTTGAGGTGCCCAGGGCAGTGGCCTTGGCCTCTTTCTGCCCTCTTGTCCTCTCTTGCCCTGCAAAGCCCAGAGCTTTCCTGCATGGGACACCTGGCTCCAAGGGCTCCTACCTGGCTGTCCTTTGCCAGCAGCTGGATGTAGTTCTCATAGATCTCCTGCACCTTCTCCAGCTGGCCGCTGCGCAGCTTCCTCTGGATGATGTACCTGTCGTAGACTTTGGAGCCCAGCTCCCTGGCCAGGACTGCCAGGGACTCACCTTGTGGAGACAGATCATTGAGGATCTGGGAAAGGGGAAGGCAAAGAGGGTCTTAGGAAGGAGGACCAGAGAGACACAGCAGCGAGACAGAGCGGGAGTTAAAGCTGCTGTGCAGGGAGCACAGAAAGATGCTGATTTCCGTGATACTGAACAGATGGTGAGGAAGGAAAAACAACCAGGACAGAGCATGGATTTCTCTGGCTGCTCTGCAAAGGGAGCAGACAGCCTGCAGCTAATAACCTGGTAAAACTCAGGAAATTCCAATTCTGCTGGCTCAAGAGGGATATTAGTGCTCTGGGACAGCCCCATGGCTGATAGTCCAGCCCCACTCCTGTGAGGGCAGGGCAGGCTCCTACCTGCAGCATGATGTCCACATACTCCTTATCTGGCAGCAGACACAGGTAGGGGTAGAGGACGTTGTACTTCGAGAGCCTCTTGGGCCTGAGCATGCTGCGCCTGGAATTCTGCAGGGCCTGGAGGATGGCATCATACCACTGGGAGCGGAGCGTGCCCAGCAGCTCGCGCTGCATGGAAAAGGAAGGAAGAGACCTGCTCAGCATGAGCTGCCCCCTCTTTAGCTCATGGACCCTCAGCTGTCCCCCACAGGTCCTGAGGGCTGCCCCCAGACCCCTGAGCTTTACCGCTTTGACAGCCTGTGGGGTCAGGGGCTTGGCTGCCTCCACTGACTCGATGGTTACAGTGTTCTTCAGCTCCATCTCCAGCTGCTGCTGGAAGCGCTCCTGCAGCTCCTTTGTGGAGAAATCCAGCTTGGGGTATGACACCATCGTCTCCTGCCATGGGAGAGAGGCAGTCAGTGCCCAAAGCAGGAGGAAAAGAAGCCATGCTCGTTCTCCCAGCTTCCCTGCAAGAGGCCTGTGGTACAGTTCTGGGCTGAAAGCACCTTCCTGGGACCTCTGGGTCCAGAGGTCTCTGGCAGGCAATCCCCAGAGGCTGCTCTGCTCCTGTCTTATGGCCAAGCACCTCCCCAAGCACCCCCTCCCGTGCACAGAAGCCATCTCCAGCCCCCTGCAAGCCCCCTGCTTTGCTGTTCCCCTGTAAGGCCGTTGGTAATGTCATTCATTTGATGATTTGTGTGGGCTATTGGGCAGAGACCAGGTTAAAAGGTTCTTTCTTGTTAGCCCTCCCCTAGGCTGTACCTAAGAACACCAGTGAACACCACCTGGTCAGCTTCAACACCTCCCTGAGCGCTGTGGCTTACTCTGGAATAGAAGTCCTGGAGCAGGGAAGACTTGCAGATCTTGGGGCTGGGTGGAGGAGGCAGCTGGTAGTTGGGCTGGACAATCCTGATGGCCCACAGCAACATCTCCTTGTCATCTTCCTCAAACAGGCACTTTTGGAAGAGCTCATCCACATGGAAGCCATTGCTGTTCAGCAGCTGCAGGTATCTAAGGAGGAGCAGACAGGACAGGCTCGATCTTCCCCAAGGGCCTGAGCACGTTGTACAGAAGCTGCCAGGGCAGGAGCTGCCTCAGCACAGCCCATCCCACAAGGTCACCCTCCTCAGGTTACAGGGATCAGGTGTCCATCCCTCAGCCTGCACCGCTGCGGAGCTTCCTGGGCAGGGAGGCCGAGCTCCGGCCACTGCGGGACCGAGCTGCCCACAGGCAGCCCCACAGCCTGTGCTGCACTGACACAGCTCCCACACCAGCCAGCAGTCACTGCCAGCCCCCTCAGAGTCAGCTGACTGAAGACATTCCCCTGAAGGCATCTAGAACTTGTCAGCAGCCAAAGGACAGAGAGGGCAGTGATACATCCCTGAGGTTCAGCACTAGTGCATCAGAAACTTTCTCCATCCTCTGCAGAAGAGCTGGCTGTGCCTCCTGCCCCAGGCACTGCCCCTAGGCCCAGCCTGTGGGATCTTCCAGGGCTCTTTCAGCTGCTCACTTTAGCACTGACACTTTGTCCATTAAGCTCCACGAAATCTACCTGAACCTCCTGACCAAGCTCCTCTGGAGAGCCCTGCAGGAACCAGCCATGTGACTGAGCCCGCCAAAACAGGCAAACTCCACACAAGTGCCATGAAAACAAGTGGAGGAGCCAAGCCATTCCCACCAGGCAGCAATGGAGGGGCCAGAAGGAGCGAGATGCCTGGGATGGGTGTGGAACCAAGGAGTCCCTGACTGGAGAGGGCCTCTCCCAGCCCAGCTCTGGGGTAACAGTGCCTGTTCTCACCTTCCACATCTCCCCTCCGTGTACAATCTCAGACAAACTCCCCAGCAGCTGGGGCTGGCAGGGAGGGTGTGCTGCCCACCCTGAAATCTGGCCATGAGAAGTAGGTCAGAGCATCCAGGTGGGCACACAGCTCTTCCTGACCCCGACCCTCTGCATCTCCAAGCACAGGATGTGCAGCTGCTGCCCCCAAGGCTCAGCAGCACCTGAGGCAGGTGTTACCTCAAGATGGCTTTGGGAGGTGACTGGATCCGACCCATGCACTCCAGGGCCAGTGCATAGGAGTCCAGGTTGGGCCGGAGGCCGGCGCCCTCCGCGATGGAAAACAATCGGTCGATGCGATTCAAGCAGCCCTGCAGGCGAGAAGGGAAGGAGGCTGAGGACACTGAGAAGGGAAGGAGGCTGAGGACACTGAGAGAAGGGAAGGAGGCTGTGGACACTGAGAGAAGGGAAGGAGGCTGAGGACACTGAGAAGGGAAGGAGGCTGTGGACACTGAGAGAAGGGAAGGAGGCTGTGGACACTGAGAGAAGGGAAGGAGGCTGAGGACACTGACACCAGTGGCCCCAAAGTCACAGCTCCACGCCCCTCTATTCCTGCTCAGATTTAGTCATGTCTACCCTACCCTTTCCCCACTCCTTTTTTCTTCTCAAAGCCACCTCACACGGATTTGGGGCCTCATGCCAGCTCAGTCCCCCTTGCCAGAAACACTGCTTGAACACTTGCTGAAGTGACAACCACGGGTAAAACCAGCTGGAAGCTCTTCCTCACGAGCCAGTCCCTCTCCCACCCGGAGCAGCCACGGCTCGGTACCTTCCTGGCCCACATGCGCATCACGACGTTGAAGGCACCAATGTCCAGCACCTTCCTCTTCACCGGAGAGCTGTGGCACAGCAGGAGGTACCGCTCGGCCTCCTCCGCTTGCTGCAGGAACAGGAAGCACTCCAGGTTGGCCTGGATGGTCTGCTGCAGCACCTGTTGGTTACTCTTGTCCTTTGGCATCCTCTGAGGCCTCTTCAGCTCCGCAGCTTCCTTCACATCCACCACCCTGGGCTTGCTGAGGGGGCTGCCAGAGCTCTGGCTCCAGGCAGTGGCTGCTTTTGTCTTTGGGATCTTCGGGCTCTTCATAGTTTTTGCTTTGGGTCTGGCCTCTGCCTTGACCTCTAGCTTGGCCTGGCCCTCCAGAGCCAGCTGGGAGGCAGCACTGGGCAATTCCTGCTTCATCTTCAGCTGCTGGGTGTACATCTCCTTCTGCAACTTTTTGGCCCAGGTGCTGGACCGGGCCAGGCCATCACCCCGTGCCCTGGGAATGGGCTGCTTCTCCTTGGGGCCAGGGGCCACAGCCTCCTGGTACTTGTCATTGTCCAGTGCAGCCAATTCCACTTTGTTGACCGTCACCTCCGGGACGTTACTGCCTTGGAGCTGCTTCGCTCGAGCTTTCAGCACTAGTGGGGAACAAAGAGAGGTGATGGGAGACAAGGCACAGCAAAAGGCTCTGTCCTGTCCTTGCTCTGGAAGTACCAGGATCACGCTCAGACAAAAGGGTTCACACAAGAACCTCATCCCTCTTTGTCCAGCCCTGCTCCCAGACAGAAATACCAACCACTATCTCTCTGAGATCTACCTGCAAGCTGGGGCCCACCCCAGCATCCCAGGAACCCATCCCAGCATCCCAGGAACCCTGCAGTGTCACTGCCAGGGAAAAAGCAACAGCTCAGCTGGTCTGACTGCTGTCTGCTCACTGCATGTCTCCCAGCACTCACCTTCCAGCAGCTCTGTCCTCTCACAGGTGCCATTTCTGTTCGCCTTCTCCTTGGTGCTGGCAGAAGAGTAGCTCCTGAAGCTTCTCCATGGAATCCCTGCCACGGAAGAATGCAAAGGTGCGAGGGTCAGAGGAAGCTTCACTCCCTCAAGCACTGCCTGTCCCCCACTCTGCCCCATGGCCCCAGCTGGACACAGCGTGGACAGAGCGAGCGGGGGACATTTCTCAGCTCAGCTGCTCCAGCAGCAGCATAAGAGGGCAGGAGGGACAGGGACACCCCTTCCCCGCTGGAACCAGAGGCTCAGAAGGAACATGACCCCAGGGACCCCATAAACCCCAGCGCTGTGAACGGGGTGGCAGCACCCCAAGACCCCCAGAGCAGGCGGGCGCTATCCCACAGCTGGGACAGGACCCAGAGCCCCCGTATCAGTCCTTTGGAGAGTAACAACATCTCAGCACTTCCACAGACCGACTCTATCCCTGGGGCGCTCACGATGCAAAAAGACCCTTCCATCTTCCAGGTGTACCCCAGAGAACGCTCAGGATCGTGGGACGTCCCGGCCCAGCTCCGTCCGCACACTCGGGCCGTGTCCCGGTCTCCTCGTGTCCCCGCCGGTGCCTCCGTGCCCCCCCGGTCCCTCCGCGTCCCCCCGGTCCCCGTTCCCGCTCACCGGGCGCCCTCAGCCCGCCCGGGCCCCTCAGCACCGCCCGCAGCCTCAGCAGCGACATCCCCGGGCCACGCGCGCCGCGCGCCACCGCGCATGCGCCACCCCGC
>VZSE01003643.1:20756-40111 GCA_013398275.1 Promerops cafer | reverse complement strand
ATCCTGTCTCTTTGTGTATTTTTCCTGGGGTTCTGTTCCCTACACAGCTTGCAAGAATTCTGGAGATTGTGATCCGTCCATTGTTCACCAGGGCATTTGATTTTTACCCCTATGTGAGGTGTGGTGATTTCTGCTTTGTTTTTATCACTTCATGTTCTGCATTTTGTTTTACTCAGGATTAATTCCGTTAATTTTTCCTGGATTCACTCTGTCTGTCAGACAGGCAGGGACATGTTTGCATTGAAAGGGAAATTGGGTGTGCTCTTTCCCTTGGTTTTACAGGTTCTGCTTATATTGCCATGACTCTCGTGTATTTTATCTTTTCAGTGTATTCACTCCAGAGCATGTTAAGGGCACAGGGACCTCTGGCCTCTCTCACACTCACAGTCCCAGCAGGAGCTGATTTCCCCAGGCTTTGAGGGTATAAAATCCCAACGTGCCCTTTGTTTTTCCCTCCTTGGAGGCCCCATCTTGAGCTGTTATTCTGGTTTTGCACCATGATAAAATTATTTTAAGTATCCAGGGGGCTGAGACTGCTTGGAAAACCTGTGGTCGAGGCAGTGAGGAATCCTTGTGTGACCGTGAGAGGTGTGGGGACTCAAGCAGAGGTCACTGGAACCAGTGGTCTTGGCTCAGATGGTTCAACAGGATGTGACCCACAGTGCTCTGGGCTGGTTGACAACATGGCGGTTGGTCCTGGGTTGGACTCAGTGATGTTGGAGGTGTTTTCCTGGTTCCTGGGATTCTGAGGTGGCTCCTGGAAGGTGGGACAGGAAAGCTTTCTTGCCATTGCACCACCTCCTTTCCCTGCAGTCAGCAGACACCCGGCACTGCCCCGTCCCATGATGGTCACTCCATTCCTGCTGCTCCCAGCAGTTCAGCCACCTCGTTTTTCCAGTCTGAAACTCTGATTGCCTCAGTGCCACTCAGCTTTCTGTTATCAGGGCTCCCGAAAGATGTGCCAGGAATGCAAATGAATAATTAGAGGTTTTTTGGGACGGATCCTTGAGTAACGAACTCTCTCCACCCCATAACTCCTGCGTAGACTCTGAGAGAAAGGTCAGCCCTTTGTTGGATTTTGCAATCAGACATGAGCTCACTCTGAGCAGGCATCCAGCCCAAATTAAAGCTGTGTAGTCGTTGTTCCCTACGTGTTAATGGCTCTCTCCAGGGGCGTTATCTTGGACTGAGCACTTGTCTGACACAACACCTAATTAGCCTGGCACTGCCTCGATGAGAGAATCAGGTGAAATTTGGCAGTTGAAGCTCAGGTATTCGGCTGGGCTCATGATTTACACCCAAGCACCTCTTGGAGGCTGCGGGTGGAAGCAAAGACCAGGAGAGAAAGGGAGGGAAAAGCACCCGCGTTTTGTAAAGTTTTCCCAGGAGCTGCCCTGGATGAGAGGAAAGAGGGGACAGGGAGGATGAAACAGGGAGAGAGATGAGAACTTGTCAGGGGAGAGTTTTTGGAGACACAGCAGGGAATAGGAATTTCCTCCTGGAAAGGGTGGTCAGGCCTTGGAAGTGGTTTGGAATTCCCATCCCTTGAGATGTCCAAGGAATTCCTGGATGTTGGGCTGGGTGACCAGGTGGGGGTCAGGCACACCTTGGATGATCTCAGAGGTCTTTTCCAACCTAAACAATTCTGTGATTTTTTTGGTCAAAATATTCACAAATAAGTGTTCGTTTACCCATAAAAATGAAGTCTTGTTTTCTGAAAATAAGGGCAGCATTCAGAGGTACCATGGACTAATTTCCATTTCAATTTATTACTTGTGGCCATCTGACAGATCCAGTCCCATACGAGGAAGAATATTGAAATAACCTGTGAAAAATAAGATTTGCTGTTCCTTGACACTGATCAAGATATTTTCTTTGAAAGAGTCCCAGTGAAGGAAGAGGTAAATCCTCTCTAATGCATCAGTTAATGTTCTTTTTACCTCACCTGCTGACAGGTTCAGCCAAACCTTCCCTGAGGCAACTTTATCATGGCAGCGATTAACGAAAAAAGAGAAGGTAGTGCCTCATCTTTGCTCATCAGATACCTATCTCAAAAATTGTTTTCCTTTGTTCACCTTCCTCCTATCGTTCCTTTTCAGAACGTGCTTTGGCAGAACTTCAGGCAGTATTTTTTAGCTTTGTCTTTGAAGGCAGTTGGATGATTTCTAATACATTGCCTGGAAGATGTAAAATTAAAAGGAATTCCAGCACTAAATTAACCACTTAAAAAAAGAACCGTGGAATATCCTGGGTTGGAAGGGCCACAGAGGGATTGAGTCCAACTCCTGGCCCTGCACAGGCACCCCAAGGATCCCACCCTGTACCTGAAGAGCATTGTCCTTGGGCTCTGGCAGCCTTGGGGATGTGACTGTTCCCTGTTCCAGTGCCAAACTGGCTGGAAATAATTGGAATAACTACTGGAAGTCTGACAGCTGGAATAATTAGTGTAAGGCAGAGAGGACTCTCAGCTGCAGGTCTGACCAAAAGTATCTCAGCCTGATTCTGATGGGGAGGAGAGGGAGTCCCTAATCCCACTCTGAGGCTTAACAGGAAAAACAAAGGCAGGTGTTGGATGCAGGACTTTTTTATTGCAAGGGCAGGGAAGGCCCCACTGGACGAGGACACGTGAGGCAAAGACAGGCAGGTTGTCCCTCACTAGAGCTGCTCCCTCAGCCTTGTGGCAGTTTCAGGGAGAAGCCAGTGGATGGTGGAGCCGCACATTTGACCAGTGGGAGGGGCGGGGAAGAGGAGACCGAACAAAGGAAGGAGGAAACAAAAAGGAGAATTTCTAGAGGGGTTCTGACTCCACGGTCTGAAGTGAAGTCTGGTGCTCTGCCCCTTCCTCAGGAGCTCAGGTGAGGATCCAACGGTGTCATTTGCCGAGTTGAGGGATTTTTCCCTCGGGTTTAGCAGGAGCCGCAGCTGCCACGGCCGTAGCGGCCGTAGCGGGAGGACCAAAGGCTGCAGGAGCCAAAGGATCCCCCAGAGCCATACAGGCCCCGGTACCCCCCACAGGACCCCAGACCCCCATAGCCCAGGGAGGAGCCCCCATATCCATAGAGACCCCCATAGCCCAGGGATCCAGAGCCAAATCCCCCAGAGACCCCGGAGCCAAATCCCCCATAGCCCAGGGAGCCGTAGCCCCCATAGCCCAGGGAGCCGTAGCCCCCATAGCCCAGGGAGGCCCCAGAGGCTGCAAGGACGGGCACTCCAGCAGATCCCACCACGGAATCCTGCGGGAAGGAGCTGAGGATGGGGCCGGGGAAGGTGACCACCACGGCGGGAGGCTGGATCACGGTGGTGGAGTCGGGGCACTGGCGGACGCACGGCTCGTTCCCGCTGCCAGCCAGGGGCTGGGGCCGGACCAGGCCGGAGCCAGAGGTGGAGCACAGGTCGTAGCAGGACATCTTGCAGGGGTGGAGGTTAATCTGCAGAAAGAGTTGATTGGAGCAAGAACAAGATGTTATTTACCAACAGAAAAGGGCTCTGGAGTCAGCTGCTTTTCGCCAGACAGAGGCGCTTTGAAGCACCGGAATTTCCCCACGTCTCCTAAAGATGAAAATTGAATAAGAACAGCCAAAATGATTTGCTGGGGCACTTTGGTGAGTCAGGGGATCAACAAGGAGTGGGACTGTGCTCCAAGAGTCGAGGGTGTTGTTATTCAGGATTTCATGACTCTGGCTCTTCATTCCCACTGATCTCCATTGTGCTGATCCTTGTCAAAACAGGGATTATAACTCATTGTCTGTTCAGATTTGCTCAGTAGCTTCTTGGATGAGACCATTACAAGGGAATTGGAGAGACAATTGTCTCAAATTTCCAAACATTGAATCAGGGCTTTGAGATCCCTACATGAGCTTAACACCCCAGCATTTTGATTTTGGGCTCTGAACTCTTTTGAAAAATTCTCACACCAAACCACTAGCCCTCATTAACTCAGAAAAACCCAGGGCTTCACATTTCAGCTCCTTAAATTCCCTCCAGGATCCCTTTTAATCTTAAATAAATCACTTAGAGAGCATTTTAAACAGTTCTCAATTCTTCTCTGTGTCCTACTCCAAGCCAGTGCCTGGTCTCTTGTGGTGTTCATGCCCATTTATCTTGAATTAAAAGCATTTGGGGTGATTTGTAATAGAACAAACTGGATCTAATGGCAGGTTTGCCTCTAAACTCAACATTTCGCTGTGAACCAGGAATATTTAAACTTTCCAAATAATTTCCAGTCACCCATTTAACCAAACAGAGGATAGGAATAAACATTGAACCTCTCACATCATGGATACAACTGTTGAAGGCGACCCAATACCCAACAGAATTTTGTGATAAGAAACTTTCAGTTTGGTTTGGAACAAAACATCAACCTTCCAAGCAGAAAGCAGCCTTGCATAAGGTTTTTGCAAGGTTTATCTCTTCACCTAAAATTTTGCCTACGAGTTCCCTGTGGAAGAGAGCACCCCAAGTGAATTTTACAGCAAAGAGAGATTCCAAAAGCAGCAGAAAATGGTTCCAAAAGTAGCAAAGAGCAATTCCAGAAGCAGCAAAGAGCAGCTCCAGACTTACCAAGTTGTTGAGAAGAACGAGTGAAGGGAAGACGTTTGGGAGAACCCCAAGTGGAGACAGCTTTTATACAGTTCAGACTTGCCTGAGGGCTCAGAGGAGCTAATTAGTTGACACAGAACATTTTTTTTTATTGATTGCTCCCCAAAGTGATGAAATTGTTGCTCTTTCTGTTTGTGTTTATTCTTGATTTCAATTATTGCATTACATCACATGAGGTCCTTTGATCTGAAGCACTGATGGGTGAAATTTGTGCATCTTTCATCCTAAAACATGATTAATGAATTAGTGTCAGTTTTCTGGAGTGACACCGTGACTGAGCTGTTCATACACAAATATTCTTGTCCTGTCTCATAAGACAATTATGCTCAGACATTTACAGAAATTATAAAAATCTTAGAATGGTTTGGGAACGCAAATATCCAGAAAAGTCTTATGTTTTATCTGACCCTTAAGCCACAGCTTAAACCTGAGTTTAGTTCTGAAGGGAGAGATATTTATGATTTTAAGGATTAGAATGGAAAGCTCAAAATAATCAGAGTGTACACTGAATTAATAACTGAATTTATGTTTTATTGAGATGGTTCCATCTCTTGAAGTGTTCAAGGCCAGTTTGGATCAACCTGGGATAGAAGAAGATGTCCCTGCCCATGGCAGGGGGTGATACAAGATGGTCTTTGAGGTCCCTCCCAACTTTAAACAATTCCATGATTGTATATAGGAGAAATCCCAAATTTAGCTGTAGTGGAAATAAAAAATCCTCTGCTTTTAGAGAGGATCTTGCAGCTAATCCCATCCTTAATGGCGTCTTTCAGCACAGAGCAATTACGAGGTGGGAATCTGCTGGGAAAAGCAAATGCTGGATTTGCTGAGGTTTCTCTCTCTGTTTACACCACGATTGTCCTACTCTATCATTATCGTCGTTATCATAATCACCCGTGTGGTTATCTTCACACCACGTATTATTTATAAATTATGAGCTTTTCCGAATCTGGAGATACATATGATGATTTCCTGAGCCATTATCCTGGAAAAAAAAAAATTCATGTCAAAGTTTTACAGGAACATTCCAAGAGATTTTCAAGCACCTCCTGAACACCAATTACAAACTTGTTCCTACTGTGTCAGAGTTATATAAAATCTGTGCCTGGGTGTAAACACCCCACAATTACAAGAGATTATCACATTAAAATGGATAAATTGAGGCCACTTGGGTTTTTCCCATAATCAGCTCTTGGTTTATAACATTGACCTTCCTGTCTTTGACCTTAAGAATAAAATCTATTTTTCTTTTTTATTTAATACACAGAATGTTGTATCTCTAACATGTAAAAATAGGAGGGGAAAACATGAGAAAGGAAAGGACAGCTCGATGAAACAACTCAGAAAACTCAATTTCCGTGGAACTGTGGCTGCCAGGTGAAATATTTCTATATTTCCAGGGACTGAAAGAGAACCAGGACAGAGTTGAAAAAGGAACATGGGGAGAGACTTCTTCTAAGGTTTGGAAAAGAGGGGATGGATTAAAACTGACGGAGAGGAGGTTCACGTGGGGTATTGGGAAGGAATCGTTCCCTGTGAGCCTGGGGAGGCCCTGGCACAGGTGATTCCATGGATTCCTCATCCCTGGAAGTGTCCAAGGCCAGGATGGACGAGGCTTGGAGCACTCTGGTCTATGGAAGGTGTCCCTGCCCGTGCCACTGGATGATCTTTAAGGTCTTTTTCAACCCAAACCATTCCATGATAGCATTTTATGATTTAAAGTCCATCCAAAGATGTTGTGTTTGCCTTCCTTGAGTAGGTGGAGGGAGAAATGCTGAACCTGCAGAACCAATGCTTTTCCCTTTGTTATTTGTCCCCAGTCATCATTTGAGTTCCTAAAAGAAACTCCATTGGCTCCATGTCTCCTGTTGATCTCACTCAAGGACCTTTACCTGGACCAAACCATGAGTGTCCTTCAATCATCCTAATTATGAAGGACTCATAAATAAATCAAGTCAGCTTTATTTCCTCCCCTAACGCTAAGGAAAGCCATGGGATTGTAAAAAATAATTCCCCACATAAAGCCCGGAGACAATAGAGGTCTGGGGTGGAATGTACAGCTCACGCTATGTGTGGGTTTGAAGCGCACCAGCGATAAGCAGAGACAATTTCAGCACTTTGAGGAATTATGTGTCCTGCAATTTGGGGTTGGGACCTAATTATGAGCTCCCGCATCAGGTGCCTGGTGCCCTGCGGGCAAGCAGGGAGCTCTATAAAAGGCGTCTGCATCAGGTCCTTCCATCCACTTCTCTCACCTGTTCTGCCTTCGTGAACCAGGTAAGGCACTTTTCTCTCAAACTTCTCTAAATTAAATTTCCTGTCAGGAAATCTGGTTGCAGTCAGGCTGCGGCTGCTCTGTAAGAAATTTGGTGTTTAATTTCTCATTCATCTCTAGGTCTTGTAGGAGAGGGGTTCATTGAGTGGTATTGAACCCCAAACTTGTATTAT
Source organism: Promerops cafer (assembly GCA_013398275.1). Lineage (NCBI taxonomy): Eukaryota > Metazoa > Chordata > Aves > Passeriformes > Nectariniidae > Promerops > Promerops cafer. The sequence goes on along the minus strand of VZSE01003643.1, from coordinate 33,064 downwards.
TGTAGCACTCCAAAGGGTTCCCTGACTGTATTTTAGGAGATAAAGAATAACCTGTATATGTGGCTATGTTTGGTAGAGTTTTGCTGAGTTTGTAACAGGAAAGATAAAATCTGAGTAGAAATCATCACCTGAGAGTAATTTAATACTGAAGAAATTGTCTGATCTGGAAATTCAAAGATACAACTGAAGAGTACAGACTGTGTTGGACTGAAGTCAAGAGCAGCCTGGAGATCACAGCGATAGGAAAAATAGGAATAGGAAATACATTCCATTCCCAGATTTATTACTGATACCCTTGGACTGCTTCAGCACAGTTTGCTATTTCTTTAAAGGTTTGCTATTTCTTTAAAATTAATTCAAATTAACACCTTCTGCAGATTAACCTCCACCCCTGCAAGATGTCCTGCTACGACCTGTGCTCCACCGCTGGCTCTGGCCTGGTCCGGCCCCAGCCCCTGGCTGGCAGCGGGAACGAGCCGTGCGTCCGCCAGTGCCCCGACTCCACCACCGTGATCCAGCCTCCCGCCGTGGTGGTCACCTTCCCCGGCCCCATCCTCAGCTCCTTCCCGCAGGGTTCCGTGGTGGGATCTGCTGGAGTGCCCGTCCTTGCAGCCTCTGGGGCCTCCCTGGGCTATGGGGGCTACGGCTCCCTGGGCTATGGGGGATTTGGCTCCGGGGTCTCTGGGGGATTTGGCTCTGGATCCCTGGGCTATGGGGGTCTCTATGGATATGGGGGCTCCTCCCTGGGCTATGGGGGTCTGGGGTCCTGTGGGGGGTACCGGGGCCTGTATGGCTCTGGGGGATCCTTTGGCTCCTGCAGCCTTTGGTCCTCCCGCTACGGCCGCTACGGCCGTGGCAGCTGCGGCTCCTGCTAAACCCGAGGGAAAAATCCCAAGTGAGGTCTCACCAACAGATGAAATGTGATGGTTTCACAGCCAAAGAGCTTGGAACCACTGCTGCTCCATCCCAAAACCACGCACTTGTAGCTGTTCAGCCCCTTTTGAATTTCTCCTCTTTCAGCTTCTGCTTTAAAGCTTCTCCCACCCCATTTCTGTGTTGCCTGGGGTAAATATGGAACAGAAGAACTCAAAATGGGTCCTGTTTCTTCACATCAACAGCTGGGATTTGGAAGTGAACCCAAATCAATCACATGTGAATGTGCCTCTGGCTGGAGAAGAATTTCTTGCTTCGTGGAGACTCTGCAAATGTATTGCTTTGCTTGCCGTCATTAAAAGTTTATTGCACCAAAGTTGCTATGTTCTGGTGTTCTCTCCTGTTTTCACCATTGTTATTTGCCTTTGGAGAAGCCTCACCTGTGCAAGTGTCAGTAACAGCCTAAAATATCCTGGAATCATGGAATGTTTGGGTTGGGAGGGATAAAGCTCATCTCATTCCACACCCTGCCATTGGCAGGGACACCTCCCACTGGCCCAGGTTTCTCAGAGCTTCATCTAACTTGTCCCTAAACCAGGGAAATGAATATCCTGCCCAAAAAAACAGGGAAGATTAGATTTCAGTATGAATTTCTTCCAGGTAAAGCTGTAATCTCTTTGAGCTTCAGGTTCTGATTCTAGTATTTCCTCAGTCAAATATTTAAACTCTGTTCTCAGGAATAACCTTGCCAGGAAGTTAAATCAATTTCCTGTCAAATCTTTTAATAAAGTTTTCTGGGCCACAGAGTGGAACTTTGAAATCTGAAATCTTTCTGTATAATCATGAAATGTAAAAGTGTTGGCTGGTTTTTGACTGAAAAACTGCTCCTTGAAGGATTTATTCACACCAGCAAGAAAAGCTGGAGCAGATACAACCTGGGAAAATGGCACCTGGAAAAATTAAAAGGTAGAAAATACCTTAACCTGTGAGCAAATCCGCCCTTCTTGCTCTGGTGAGATTCTACTTTCCAGGATCTACAAGGAAGCCGGAGAGGGACTTTTCATTGGGAACTGGAGTGACAGGACAAGGGAGAATGGACTGAAACTGACAGAGGGCAAATTTAGGTTGGATATTGGGAAGAAATCTTTCCCAGTGAGGGTGGATAGGCCCTGGCACAGGTTTTCCAGGGAATTTCTGGTTGCCCCATCCCTGGAAGTGTCCAATGCCAGGCTGGAGCAACCTGATCTATTGGAGATGTCCCTGCCCATGGTAGGGGCTGGAAGGAGAAGATCTTTAGGGTCCTTTCAATCCAACCCATTCCATGAGTCCATGACTGTGTAATGTTTTTATTGTGGCCCAGGACAGCTGGGGAGGGAGGATTCCTGCACCCAAATTCTGGATCGAGGAGCAGTGACTGACTTCACTCCCAGCTGGGACATTCCAGGTGGTTTTGAAATTTGAACCTCAGCCTGTTGTAAGGATATGGATTTTCCCCCCCTGTACAGACAGAAGTGTTGTAAACCCACAGCCAGAGAAATTAAAACTAAAACTTCGTTTGTTTTTTGCAGAACAGAATCACTTTAATAAGAAAAAAACATTCACAGAAAAGCATTGCAGAATAGGAAGAATATCAGATCACACGCAACTCCTTCCACGGTTGCTCTTCTCCAGTTGGACAGGGAAGTCACATTTTAGAAGAATATTAATTACTGTTTTATCCCACATATTACACACACACAGATGGGGGGAAAAAAAAGCCCAGAAGACGACAAGTAGATGGTGAATGAATCAAGGAGGAGTTGTGTGCTTCCAGCTGCACCAGAGTGGGGTGGTTGTGGTCACAACGCCTCCTCTGGGGCCAGGATTGTATCTCTCCGTTGCCGGCTATTCCTTACTCTGGGATATTTCTGTAGGCTTTAGCAGGAGCCCCAGAAGCCGCGGCCGTAGCGGCCGTACCAGGAGGAGGAGGGGCTGCAGTAGCCAGAGCCAAAGGCTCTGCCAGAGCCATACAGGCCCCGGTACCCCCCACAGGACCCCAGACCCCCATAGCCAAGGGAGGAACCCCCAAAGCCCCACAGACCCCCGTAGCCCAGGGATCCATAGCCCCCATATCCATAGAGACCCCCATAGCCCAGGGAGCCGTAGCCCCCATAGCCCAGGGAGCCGTAGCCCCCATAGCCCAGGGAGGCCCCAGAGGCTGCAAGGACGGGCGCTCCAGCAGATCCCACCACGGAATCCTGCGGGAAGGAGCTGAGGATGGGGCCGGGGAAGGTGACCACCACGGCGGGAGGCTGGATCACGGTGGTGGAGTCGGGGCACTGGCGGACGCACGGCTCATTCCCGCTGTCAGCCAGGGGCTGGGGCCGGACCACGCCGCAGGCAGAGGAGGGGTACAGGTCGTAGCAGGACATCTTGCAGGGATTGGAGGTCAAGACAGGCTAAAAATGAAGAGAAGGAGTTCAAAATTCAGCAATTTAAATTAAAATGACAAGTAGAGTGTTCTGAGTATTCCCCACTTTGCAATCTCAGTGCTCTCTTTCTTTCAAAAAGTGTTTTTTCCAAAAATTTTCTAAAGGGTGTCCGCACACAAGAGCAAGGGGGAAATTCTGAAAACCTTGTCCCTCGTAACATCCTGCAATGATCTGTGTCTTATTTCTCCACATTAAACTGAAAACCGGGCAGCAAAAGCAGCAAGAGCAAAGTGACTTTGTCCAAGGTCATTGGATGAGTCATTAGGAAAACTCGGATTTGGGTTCAGCAAGTTTGCATGAGATGGAGCTTATAGAGAACTTAATTACAGTAGCTTCATCTTCCCACTCATCCCAATTTCGCTGAGAGTCAAGGGAACAACAGATTATAGGATTGTGAGTGCCCGGCTTTCCCAGAAAGGCGTTTGAGAAGACAATAAAGAACAAATCTCTAACTATGTTCTGTAAATCCTTAACAGAGTTTTGAGGAGGAACTTGAAAGCAAGAAGGTGAGCCTGAGGATTTTTGGTAGCAGGACACAAATGACTTTATCGCGTGTGAACGGCTGCAGGGGTGACACCCTTGTCAAAACTTGAACCTTTTATGCAAACATTGAGATGGGTTCAATGTATCAAAATGAGGATCAGGGAATCACAGGCTTCCTCAAGCTGGAAGTGACTCAAGAGGCTCAAATCCAACTCCCTGCTCTTTGCAGGATTGTTAAGAAATAAAGCAGAGAACCTTGGAATTGCCTGGGTTGGAAGAGACCTTAAAGATCATCCAGTCCCATCCCCTCCATGGGCACGGACACCTCCCACTATCCCAGGCTCCAAGCCCTGTCCCAACTGACTTTGGACACTCCCAGGGATGGAGAATCCATGGAATATCCAGTATCAGGGCCTCCCCACCTTCATAGGGAAATATTTCTTCCCAATATCCAACCCAAATTTCCCCTCTGTCCCCCTGACCCCACTCCCCATGTCCTGTCCCTGCAGTTCCTGAGGAAAAGTCCCTCCCCAGCTTCCCTGGAGCCCCTGCACATCCCGGAAGGTGCTCTGAGGTCTCCACACAACCTTCTCTCCTCCAGGCTGAACATTCCCAGCTCTCCCAGCCTGGCTCCATAGGGGAGGGCATCCAGTCACCTCAGCTGACTCAGAGCACTGTCCAAGTGCTCCAAGGTCTGGTGTTCCTGACACCAACAACTCCACAGGGTTCCACACACCAGAAAGACAGAAAGGTCCTTGATCTTTCCCAAGTCCATGCAGACTCACCCAACAGAGAGGATGTCGGACATCAACTCGAGTCAAAACCAACAATAAAAAATACACCGAGAGCAACGAAGAAGATTCGGACTTACCAAAGTCTCCAAGAAGTCAAGGGAAGCGTTTGGAGGAGCGAGGAGACAGAGGAGTTTTTATATCAGCTGGAGATACCAGATCAGCGTCTCTTGCCCGCCCCAATTTCAAACTCATGCAACCATCAGGATGATGAAATTGTTGGGTTCATTATTGGCGTTTATGAGGCCTTTCAAATTTGTTTGTTATAATGATCTAAACATCACCTGAGATTAGAGGGAATTCTTTCATCTTCTGATGACTTGGGGGGAAATGAATACCTGGCATTATTCCTGTCACTTCCGTGGAATTACATCAGGAATCGCCAAGCCAGCTCCTCTTGGTATTAACTGAACACCTGGAGAGTGGCTCATGGGTTTATCGGAATCACAAATTACACTGGAATTTAATCCTGGGCAGGAAAAACAGTGAAATCCTTCATTTTGGCCAAGTCCACAGAGTTCCATGGAGGAGACAGAGAGGAACCTCTGTCTTCCTGAGGCTTGTTTGGGTTTAGGAGATAAACAAGGAACGAATTCACAAAGTTAACTAAAGCCACAAAGGGATTGGAGGTCCTGAAGAGACTTTTCCCAGGTGTTGATGGTCCGATGTTTTCTGGACAAAGATGGTACCTGAGAACATTGAACAGGCCTGAGGAAATGTGGGGTTTTTTAGGAAAAATGGTGCAAAAAGTCAAAATGTGACGGAAGTGCTTTGAATTATTGCCTCGGGTTCTTAGGAATTCACGAGCTCCTGTGATACACAAGTCATAAATCCCAAAAAGGGCTGAGCTGGAAGTTTCTGGGATGAGGGAACAATCAGGAATTTGGAATGTGTGACACAAAGGCTCCTTCTTGCCTCGTTTACGGATGGGCCATTTTAATATTGCAGACTCCGCGCCATAGGTGATCCCTAAATGGTGAGGTGGGGTTCTCAGCCTTTGGGGGGCAGGGGGTTTTGGACAATAATCTTTTCAAGCTTCCAGAGAGCAAGTCCATGCAAATCCTGTAGATGATCCAGTAGATTAAAGGCATGGAGCTGGATTTAGGTGCCTCACAATTATGGAATGACATCACATTCAAACACCTCAGTCAAGATATTTGTGTCCTTGGTATCATCGGTTCAAGGGCGAATACTGGGGGTTTGAGCCTCTTCAGGTTTTTTCCCAATGAAAAAGAATTAGAAATAAAAAACTCTGAATAAAACCTGGAATTTCATGAGCCATATTTTATTCAAAGCAATTCCAGGGATGGGGCAACCACAGGCTCTGGTCCCAGAGAACAAGGGACAGGAAAACAGGGAATGGCCTTGGCTGGGGGTCAGTCACAGCTTGGACTCAATGGTCTTGGAGGGCTTTTCCAACCCAAATAATTCCACGATTATGTAACAAAAAACATTTAAGGACCACAGGATGCTTTCCATACCTTCCTTTGGGTTCCTTATTGTTCTCGCATTAAGCAGTTGAGACTGATAATGATAAAAATGACCACTCCAAAGCTGCTCTGCATCATTTTTTCCCCTGGGACTTTTTTTTTAAATGGAAAAAAGGTCTGCACATCAGGTGACCCCAAGCAAGCAGACAGGTTTTGCCATTAATGATGAAGAAGCTCCGGAAGAGCATTGGGATAATTCCTGCTGTAATGCCAGGGCTGTGAATGGAATGATATCAGGAATGAAGATGACTTGTCACCATTCCGGATAGAAGAGGGTTCTATGATGAAATGCATCTATCACGTTTCATGAGATTTCGGACCAGCAAATAAACAAAGAGTCAGCAGAACTTTGAGGACCTACGTGTCGCATTCATTTGGGGCTTACCCCAATTATGCACATCCCCAAATTGCACCTTAGACGTTCCCCGGGATCTTGGGGATGGTATAAAAGCTCTCCCAACCCCGGGCTCTTCACTTCACCTTCCTTGCTTCATTCACCTCAGTGAGAAAGGTAAGCACCATTCTAAGGGATCTCTTCCCTTAGAAAATTCCAGTCTCTCTTTTCTGCTGGTTTTAATCAAGGTTGGGATCATCCATTATGATTCCAAGATTCTTAATAATTGGATTATTTTGTGATGGTTTTATTTTTATTTGGTGCTGGACATTCGTGAGTTCGAAATGGTAAAATCATTCTTTCTTGTTAGTAGAAATTAGAAAAATTACCAAAGCAGCTTCCAAAACCTTGCAGAAGGTTTGTTCAGCTGATAAGAGTTTTTTATGGGTTATATCATGAAAAGTCTTGGTATTTGTCTGTGTAGATGTGGTAGAACCTTAAGGCTAAGCTCAGGCTTAAGCTTAAGCAGAGAAATTGAGGGACCTGGAGGGTCTCAGCCTGGAGAAAAGGAGGCTCAGGGGGAATTTCTGTCTCTCCACCACTCCCTGACAGGAGGTTCAGGGTGGACAAAGGAGGAATTTCTCTCTGGAGAGGGATGCTGTTGTAGGAGTGGCCACAAAACATGGTGGAAGAAATTTACAGAGGTTGGATGATGTCTTTGTGTGGTTTGACAGCAGGGTAGAACAAAGAGCTGCTTTTAGATGGGAATGAAGTACAAGAAATTAGGAATGAGACCCCAGGAGAAACAACAGCTCAGAGTGTGAGTGATTTACAAAAACACTGATGGGAAGGAAGGGCAGCAAAGACTTGAGACATAACAATTCTTTTCATCCACATGTCCAATTCTCAAACCTTTTGACCATTGGATTTCTGTCTTTTGCTCACTCCTCAGTGTCCACTGACCTCCAATCCCTGCAAGATGTCCTGCTACGACCTGTACCCCTCCTCTGCCTGCGGCGTGGTCCGGCCCCAGCCCCTGGCTGACAGCGGGAACGAGCCGTGCGTCCGCCAGTGCCCCGACTCCACCACCGTGATCCAGCCTCCCGCCGTGGTGGTCACCTTCCCCGGCCCCATCCTCAGCTCCTTCCCGCAGGATTCCGTGGTGGGATCTGCTGGAGCGCCCGTCCTTGCAGCCTCTGGGGCCTCCCTGGGCTATGGGGGCTACGGCTCCCTGGGCTATGGGGGCTACGGCTCCCTGGGCTATGGGGGTCTCTATGGATATGGGGGCTACGGATCCCTGGGCTACGGGGGTCTGTGGGGCTTTGGGGGTTCCTCCCTTGGCTATGGGGGTCTGGGGTCCTGTGGGGGGTACCGGGGCCTGTATGGCTCTGGCAGAGCCTTTGGCTCTGGCTACTGCAGCCCCTACTCCTCCTGGTACGGCCGCTACGGCCGCGGCTTCTGGGGCTCCTGCTAAACCCTACAGAAAACCCTCTGGATAATGTAGGAGGGCAAAGAAAGATGCAGATTTTTCTTCCCTTTAAATTCTTTCCTGATATCTCCATGGCTCCTATCCCTTGTTATCTTCTTTATCACCCCTGTGGCTGAATGCAGTGACAGACTGAAGTGTCTTTCAAGCTCTGCCGTCTTGCATTTACAGTCCTGATGTTACCGTGTTGTTTGTGTTCTTTTGATTCTCATTAAAACTCTGTTGCATCACTGAAAATCCTTGTGTTGGGCTTTTGTGTCCTCACCCACCCTGAGTTTGCCAACCTCGCTGGGGAAAGCTCCCTGCTCTGCATGAGGCTGTAAAAACATTGAGCAAACGCTGCCCAGAGGGGGAAAGTCTCCATGGAGAGCCTTCCATGGGGCTGTTTGATCCATGAATTTACAATTTCAGCAAATTTACATTTACTGAATTACAACATGGTCACAGTGTGTTGTTCAAAGATGAGCAGAAGTTCCCTTTACATGTTGAACTCTGTGTGCAGAGGGAACTTCTTTAAATCCACAACAAGGACCTCATGAGTGGTCATGGAATCATAGAATTGGGTTGGAAGAGCCTTGAAGATCATCCAGACCATGGGCAGGGACACCTTCCACTATCCCGGGTGGCTTCAACCAGGACTTGGTCAATTCCAGGGATGGGGCAGCCATGGAATCACCTCTGCCAGGGTCTCACCACCCTCACAGGGAAGAATTCCTCCCCAATACCCCATCTAAACCTCCCTTCTGGCGATTTGAATCCATTCCCCCTTCTCCTGTCACTCCAGACCCTTCTAAAAAGTCTCTCCCCATGTTTCCCGTGACCTGATTTAGGTCCTGGAAGGCCACATTTAGGCCACCCCAAAACCTTCTCCAGGCTGAAAAATCTCAGTCCCCTCAAGCCTTTCACTTCGTAGCCCTGGCATTTGGGACTCCTTTGGTTCTATTTATTTATATATTAAACAGAAATAGAATTTGTGTCCATATTTCATAAGTAGCCTAAAACCCAACAAAAGCACTGCACCATATATGTCATTATCTTCTTATGTCATCAGCAGAGCACAAAGCCACCTCCTGATTCAGGCAGATCCTTATCTCACTAGGAGTTTTCCTTATCTGGTTCAGCTGCCAAAAGATCTCAGGGTACAAGTTTTCCTGCAGCAAAAAGATTTATTGAACATCACCACGTTTAGAGAACTTCTGACCCAAAACTGAAGGGAAAACGTGAATTAAAAAAGGCAAAAGCTGACGCAGTGCCCAGCTCCCCTCTCTGTAACAGGACAGCAATTTTCTCAGTATTGATTACCTAAAAAAGCAGTGAAAAATCTGGTTTTTATTTCATTGTCTCTGGAAAATTGAATGACTCCCAGCAGAACCCAGAGCTTCCCCAGTGGTATCCAAATGACAGGTGGAGAGGATGTTCTATGTCCTGCCAGGACCTGAAAATCAGTCAGAAAATCTGTCTGCTTCCTGCCAGGACCTGAAAAATCTGCCAGAAAATCTGTGGTGGTGAAGGGAAGGGTAAGAAAAGCTCAGGTTACAAAATGAGCCCTTAAGCAGGGTTTAAGCCGGGCTCTAACGGAGATCCCGCGGTGCTTCCAGAGGGAAGGGACAAAGGATCCGTGTGATGACACTGGATGGTGGCTGAGCCACCACCCTCGGGTCAGGGCAATCCTTGAGTTGGTCATCGGGAAACGTGACGGTCATCAGGTGGCGCCAGTGTGGCCGTCACCCAGCGGAACCTTCTGTGGCACAAGGGGAAAAGCTTGGAAATCTCACGGAAATGGGAAAATCGGGTGTCCAGCTCTGGGCCTCTCATGGCAAGGGGGACGCGGAGGGGCTGGAGAACTTCCAGGGAAGGGAATGGAGCTGGAGCCTCTGGAAAAGGGCATGGAGAATCCTGAGGGAGCTGGAGGGGCTCAGCCTGGAGAAAAGGGGGATCCAGGGGGAATTTTGGGCTCTGCCAGGGGGGATTTGGGATCTGATCCCAGGGAACAGGGCCAGGACAAGAGGGAACGGCCTCGAGCTGGGCCAGGGGAGGTTCAGGGTGGGAAATTTGGGGAAATTCCTCCTGGAAAAGGGAAAAGGCCTTGGAAGGGGCTCAGGGAGGTTTGGAGTCCTGGAGGTGTCCGAGGAATTCCTGGACGTTGATCTGGGTGAGCAGGTGGGGATTGGTCCCATGTTGGACTCGGTGACCTCGGAGCTCTTTTCCAACTTAAATAACTCTGGGATTCTGTGAAACTCCAGGCGGTTTCGAGGAGGGACTTCTGATACATCCTCTGAGCTGCCTGGAGAACCCGAGGCTCCCATTAAGGCGTTTATCACACCTGGGTCGCCTCGCGGTGACGAAAGAGTTTTGCTCAATATTTCTGTTTATGAGTTGATTCAAATTCTGACGCTGCACAAAACGCAAATTACAACCCAAAGATTTCTTTCATCTCAGCTCTTTAATTGGCCGAGGTTCACGCCTGGTAACGTTCCATGAAATTCATTCGGAATGACAGCGCGGATTCTGCTGCTTCATTTATGCACCTCTCATTACCTGACATAATGATGCTGGCTCAGGTGTTAATCATCATTTTCATCTGCTTGAAGGTGCAAGATTTTCTTCCTTTCTTCTTCACCCGTGGTAGATAAAAAATTGATAAAAACCCCTGTGTCTACCTTGAGAAATCAGCAACTTCTACGTGTAGTTGGAATTCGGATTTGGACAAAACCATCCAGCACTTTTCAGAGGAAATTACAGATATTTTTTAAACCATCCAGATCTGTGTTTTGTCTCCCAGATGATCAGGCTACAAACAGAGAAAATGTGAATTAAAACATCAGCACTGAAGGAGAAACTCACCCAAATAAATGAAAACTTAAATTAGATGAGAAAATCCACTGAAATCCTGAGGTGAGAAACCATGAGCTGGTGAAGGGAACAGGAAGAGTTCACTTGGACAAATTGTATTTTTTACATTTTATTTTTAATATTAATTTTAAGACTAATTTTAATTACGTTTCAAAATGCTCGGCTGTTAGAACACAACCACATATTTATATTGCAATAATCACACCCCATTTCATGCATAAACTTTAAGGAGGGTTTGGGAAGTGCTTAAAAACACACCCAAAAAATATTTGGACACCTTTTGGGGTGAATTATTCCTGTAATCCCCTGGGGACATCCCGAAGTTTGGGGGAAAGAACCTCCCAATTTCAGTGTAAATTTGGTAGAAATGTGTTCATTTAATAACCCATCCACAGCAAATGAGGGGTTTTGAGGTGGGACCTGGCGATGTTCACCTGTGAAAAAAACACTGATATCCCTCCAGAAAAAAACCCTCTGATTTAAGCCCTGTTTTAGGTGCTAAAATACTGTGTTTTCTGCACTGGGGAAAACTGGGAATTTCCCAGTCCCAGCGGGCAAATCCACGATTCCCACAACGACCTGAGGTTTGTGGCTGCGGGTGCCAAAGACACCAGGAGGCTCCTCGCACCTCTCCAAGCACCCCGTTGCAAAATCCGGGGGCAGAAGTGACGAGAGCCGGGATCAGGAGCCCTTAAACCCAAACCTGTGCACGGCAGCAGGTTCTGACTCCGATTAAAATCATTAGTGGAAGCTAATGAAGGAAGTGCTCAGCAAATGGGATTTAATTCCCGCTGGGCGGGATGAAGCTGCTCGGTCAGGATCCGAGATGAAAGGGAGCCGGGAGCTGGAATGTGCCGATCGTGCTGGGCAGAGATTCAGGGTGGTTTTGCAACCTGCAAGCGAGGAGAGTTTCGTCACTTTGGGGAGTGATTTGGGCTCGTCCGAGGTGGCGACTCCCGGGCTCGGCGTGGTTCAGCCCCGGGGCGTCCCAGGGTTTGTATAAAAGCAGCAGCTCTGCGGGGCTTTTCCATCGTTCTCCCGCTTTTCTCCTCTCCATCAGGTAGGTCCGATGTCTTTCCATTCCTCCCCCAGCTCCAGGATGCCTTTGCTTTTTGATTTTTTTATTCCAGTTGCTGTTTGCAATTATCACATTCATTTTCAGGACTTTGTTTTTCCTTTATTCTTCTTTTTAGTCTTTAAATTTTCATTTTTGTAGTATCCTGGCAAGTATTTTACTGCAAGGCTTTAGGAGCCAAATCCAGGGTTTAAGGCATTTTTTATTTAGGAATGATTTTTTTCCCCGTTATTCATATTTGACCATTCTTGGACTGACAGCAGAATGAAAAAGCAGGATGGCACAAGCTTTAAAATTCTGAATTTTCCTGCATTTCAGTCTATGTCCTGAGCTGTGAAATGATCCAGCTGAAGAAAGAGCTTATTTTAATTCTAGTCATTTCTATATATATAAATATTTAATTATTTAGTTATTTCCACCACAGCCAAAAAGAAGGAAAGCAGTCTTGTGCT
>VZSE01003643.1:0-19259 GCA_013398275.1 Promerops cafer | reverse complement strand
CGCCTTTCCATCCCCGGAAGGTAAAAAAAAAAAAAAAAAAAAAAAATTAAAATAGCAGAATTCCAGAGTCATTAAGGTTCTAAAAGGCCATGGGCAAAATTGACAGGACATAGGGAATTTATCAGGTAGAATTATTCTGGTTTTTTGTTTAGCAAGGAATTATGGAATCAAGGAGTGGTTTGGATTGGGAAGGACCTCCAAAGATCATCCAGTCCAACCCCTCTGATCTCACTAGATCATGTTGTTCAAAGCCCCTTGAACACTGCAAAAATCAAAGATTCCAGACATTCCTATTAAAGTATTTGGGTTTTAAGTATAATAATAAAAAAAAAAAAAAAAAAAAAGGAGGGAATGAGCTAAAAAAATGAGCTTTTCTTCAGTGTGGCTGATGGAGAATTTCATTTAAAACACCTGAAAAAAATTGAAGTGCAGCTCCTTCAATTGCAAAATGGCAAATCCTCCCTTTGCCAATCCCACCGGAATCTGGCCCTGGAAGGACGCAGGAATCCAGCAGGGCACATCCCTGGGCCTTTGTGCCTGCAGAGAATTTGCCAGCCTGGAGCACCTCAAACCAATTAAATAAAGATTTTGCCAGCCTGCAGTACCTAAAAACCATTAAAGAAACAATTTACCCATTAAATAAAGTATGGAAATCAAACACGAGAGGTTTAATTGGCATCGGGATCTGCCCCGAGCTGGGATTCGGCTCAGGCTGTGTTTGCAACGCCTTTAATGAGTCACATGCTGATTGCATCTCAATTAACAGCACTTCGCTTGTACTGGGGTAAGACAAGGGTGCAGTGACCTCTGGGGTTCAGCAGGAGAGTTTTTCTCATCCTCAGTTTTCCTCCCGCTCCCGGGAATTCCCTGTTTGGGCGGCAGATGGATCAGGAGCCTGAGTTGCTGTCAGAATTTTTCTGTCCCGTTCTTCTTCAGATTTTGCCCCAGAGCTTCAGGAAATGTCACAGTCAGACGCACGCCCCTGTTGCAGTGGCCAGAAAATGATGATTTTTGCATCAAATTGGCTCCATAATCAGGCGTCAGAGGAACAGAGGCTGCTCCAGAGCAGAGATGGAAAAAGGAGGAGAAAAGCCCCTAAATTTTGACCAGTTTTTGGACCTTTTTCCTGTGTTTCTTTCTTTTCCTTCCAAGCCCAGGGAGAATTAAGGAATTAAAGGTTAAAGAATTGCCCTTTGGGGTTTCATAGAACCAGAAAATGGTTTGGGTTGGAAGGGGCCTTAAAGATCTTTGATTTATGGGCAGGGACTCCTTCCCCCGTCCCAGGTTGCTCCAACCTGGACTTGGACACTTCCAGGGATGGGGCAGCCAGAAATTCCCTGGAAAATCTGTGCCAGGGAGAGCAGGTTGCTGTGCAGGGAACACTTTAACAACTCTCCTTTCATTCAACTTAATTTATTTATGGGAAAGTTCAAGGAACGCACAGAATTCCACCAAAAATTTGCCTCTCAGTTAAAAATCCCCGTGGGAATTCCCAAGGGAAGTTTTCCAAGGAAAGTTCCCCCCCCCAGGCTATTTTTAAACAATGAAAAAACTGTAAAGTCACCGTGTGGGGTTGGAATTAAATCGCAGCCCGGGGCAGGCAGGCATTGAGACACAAATAATCCGAGTCACGCGTGTTTGACTTTCTTTGGGAACAGGGAACAGCCACGCCTGCCCTGAGGGAAGATCCGAATGGAACTGGAAGAGTTCCAAAACGTCTTTATCCCTCGTGGAATGACTTTGTGTCACCGCCGAAAGCGCCTGGGCGCCTTCCAGGTGTGGAAAGGCACCAAAATCTGCCTCGCTCACCGAGACTGGCGGAAAACCCCCCAAAATATGGATAAAAACCACAGGAAAACTCTGGATTTTGATGCGCAACAGTTTAATGAGAAAGGAGGAAGCGAAATTATCGCGGTGAGGATGGAAAACACCGGGGGAAATGAAGGGAAAGAGTCGCTCCAGGGCTGGGCGTTCCACAGGGGTGACTCCTGGCTTTCCAGGCGTGGGAAGGCGACACGACCTCATCCCACTTTCAGCCAGCCAGGGATCATGGATAGGACCAGTCCGAGGTTGGATTTATTTTTTTGCAGGAGCGGCCAGGGGGGAAAAAAAAAAAGTCAGAAAAAGGAATTTAGATAAAAGCGCGGGGCTGAGGATGCTGTGGGAATTGCCGGGATTTGTGGAGGCTCCGTGGTGGCTCTTGGCTCCTTCCTGCTCATTCCTGGGGTATTTAACAGGGCCTGCAGCTCCCAGAGGATCCGTAGGAAGAGTAGGACCTCCCGTAATTGTAGGAGCCATAGGAACCCCCGGATCCCAGGAAGTTTGAGGGTGCCGAGGATCCCACGACGCTCTCCTGAGGGCAGGAGCTGAGGATGGGCCCCGGGAAGGTGATGACCACGGGCGGAGGGTAGACCACGGCCCTGGAGTCCCCGCAGGAGGTGACACAGGGCTGGCTGCAGGCCTCCGCGTAGGGCTGGGGACAGGACACGGCGCAGGGGGCCAGGCAGCGGGAGCTGGAGCTCTGTCTGTAGGAAAACATCTTCTGGGAATGGAGATGGGTCCTGGACGCACAAAGCCGAGGCAGCCGGAGGGTCAGAGACCGATTTGATGGAGGTTGGGCTGGGAAGAGAAAGAACAGACAGGAGAAAGATCACAAAGAGGCTCGAAATTTGGCTTTTCCCATCTTGTCATGTCCTTGTCTCCTATTTCTCCTGAGTCTTAATTATGGAGTCAGTTTGACCCAAAAATACCCCCCAAAATGAACAGTAACCCCCAAAATTAACAATAGCCCCAGTGCCTGCCCTGGCCCTGCTGGCCCCACAGTTCTGGATCTGAGCAAAGCTCAGCTCAGATCCCGACAGTTCCAGGAACAATTCCAGGCTTGGACTTACCCCTGTGGAGCTCGGAGTGAGTCGGGAGGGTTGACTGGAGCAGCCCAGAGCCGAGAGGGTTTTTATACCTTTTCTTGGGCAATCAGCTGGATCTGAAACATCCATGGCCGATGAATGATCCAACAAAAATTCCCTCCACCTCTCATTGCCCCAGATAAAGTGATTATTTCGCTCAGCAATTATTAATGTTGTTGTTACATCCACGGCATTACTCAGGCACAGTAATGATTTAATTTTTTTTAATTTTTATTGTTGCTTTTTCCTACTTCTGGGATTGCCTCACGGAGCGGGGATTGCTCAGAGCTTGATCAATCAACACGAGGTGCTGACAAAGCTCAGATCTCACCCCGCTTTTTCCAAGGAAAAGGGAATTGTGCAATTTCTCCCATTATTGACCCACAGCAACTCCCGTGACTCCGATACGAGGCACGTTCGTCCACAGGTGCCTTCCTATGGAATTTGGGAATGGGAAGAGCTCGTTCCCATCCTCCTGGCCAGGGAACACTGCCAGCTTCATGAAATGTCCAGGTGGAGTAACCTGGGAGTTTTCCAGGAGAAATCCACGTCCAGTTCTTTGGGAATCGATGGCATCACCGCTGCTGAGTGAGGAAGGTTCATGGATTGGGGTGAGCCAGGTCAGGGAGGGGATCTGTGCATCACCCCTGGAAAACCTGGGAATGTCCAGGTGCAGCTCCAGCTGATGCAGAGGTTTGGCTGCAACTTCAGCAGATTTATTGCCCAGATTCCTCCCTCTGCAGTCATTCATGGTTTAAATTTCCTGTTGTGTCTCCATTTTCTATACCCAACATTATTCCCAAATTTCCTCAAGAAATGAGCTTTTCCCCTCCAAAATCCCTCCCCTTTATGGAGTTACAAACTGAACAGTGGGGTTTTGCGTAGCCCTGGGAATTCTGTCCCAAAATGTCCATTTTATTCCATTTTTTCCATTGGTAACTGTTAGGGTAGGAAGCCCGAGGGAGCCTTTCCTGGGGTTTCCCTGAGTTTTCCCAGCTCTTGGAATTTACAGTTAAGAGGATTCACCCAAACCAAAACCAGGATTAGGAAAAAACAGGGAAGGAGAAATTGTGGGGCCACAACACCCCAGGAGCTGCTCCTGCCCCAACCACACCTGGTTTCACAGAATCCTTGGAAATCACCCCTGTCCCAACCCCCCCGTCCTCCTAAACGGGCAGAAGGAGAAACCCAGTGGGATCAGCCCAAATAAACCCTAAAATTCTTCCTTTTGGGTCCTGGTGTTCGATTCTCCCCCTCTGCTCTGCTCCGGTGAGATCCCACCAGAATTCTGTGCCCGGTTCTGGTGTCCCCAAGCCATGAAGTTGCTCAGGGGACTGGAGCCCCTCCCCTGTGGATCCAGGCTGGGAATGTTGGGAATGTTGGGAATGTTGAGCCTGTGGAGACCCCAGAGCCCCTCCAGGATCTGCAGGGGCTCCAGGGAAGCTGGAGAGGGACTTTTCCTCAGGAACTGCAGGACAGGACACGGGGAACGGGGTCAGGGGGACAGAGGGGGAATTTGGGTGGGATTTTGGGGAGGAATTGTTCCCTGTGAGGGCCTGGCCCAAGGAATTCCATGGATTTCCCATCCCTGGAAGTGTCCAAGGCCAGGATGGAACCACCTGGTCTACGGAAGCTGTCCCTGCCTGTGGAGCAACTCCACAAAGAAAATTCATTCCCCAGCACTTCTACCAACTTGGCAAAATCAGCAAAACGCTGCAGGAAGCGAAACCGCTTCCAAAAAACTCAAGGAAGAAACCGGAGGGTGTTGGGAGAAACTGATAATTGTTCCGAGGCGGATAAAACAATCTGAGCCCGGGCAGGGATCGCCTCCCGAGGGTTGGGAAACGCCGGGGATGTCTCAACCCCCGCGGGCGATCCCGGCATGGCATAAAAGGCTCCCGGCTCCCAATTCCTGCCATCCCAGCTCCGGATTCCTGAGATTTCAGCTCCTCGGGCTTCTCCTCCTCGGGATCTGAGTGAGTCTGGGGGGCGCTTTGGGGGTGGCCGGGGTGGGAATCGCTCCTTGGGGAGACTGGGAGAGCCCTGGGAGGGAAGGAGGGAAGGAAGGAAGGAAGGAGTAGAGGGAGACGGAGAAGGGAAAAAGAGAAAAATCTGAGTTTTTGGAGAGGGAGTTACTTGGGAAGGAGGGAGGAAAGAAGGAGAGGGACAGGGAGAAGGGAAAGGGAGAAAAATCGGAGTTTTTCCAGAGCAGGTGCTTGGGAGGGAGGGAGGAGAGAGGGACGGGGAGAAGGGGAAAAGAGTAAAAATCTGAGCTTTTGGAGAGGAGAAGCCCTGAGGAAGGAGGGAGGAAAGAAGGAGAGGGACAGGGAGAAGGGAAAGGGAGAAAAATCGGAGTTTTTCCAGAGCAGGTGCTTGGGAGGGAGGGAGGAGAGAGGGACGGGGAGAAGGGGAAAAGAGTAAAAATCTGAGCTTTTGGAGAGGAGAAGCCCTGAAGGGAGGGAAGGAGGCAGGGAGAGAGAGAGGGAGAAGGGGAAAAAGAGAGAAAAATCTGAGCTTTTCCAGAAGAGCAGCATGGGAGGGAGGGACAAAGGGAGGAGAGAGGGACAGTGACAAGACAGAACAAGAAAAATCTTCTGAGATTTTGGACAGTTTTTGGAGGGAGGGAAAGAAGGAGGGAAGAAGGAGAGGGACAGGGAGAAGGGAAAGAGAGAAAAAAATGAGCCGGGGCTCTGCTGCCCTGATTTCCAACCCTCTCCCCTCCCTCCCCTTCCCGCAGCAGTTCCAGCTCTCTCCTCGCAGGATGTCCTTCTCCAGCCAGCTCAGCTCCCGCTGCTCCGCGCCCTGCGCCGTGTCCTGTCCCCAGCCCTACGCGGAGGCCTGCAGCCAGCCCTGTGTCACCTCCTGCGGGGACTCCAGGGCCGTGGTCTACCCTCCGCCCGTGGTCATCACCTTCCCGGGGCCCATCCTCAGCTCCTGCCCGCAGGAGAGCGTCGTGGGATCCGCCTTCCCGGCGGGAGTGGAGCGCTCCTTGGGCCTGCAGGGCTCCCTGGTCTATGGAGGCTTCTTCTCCTCCTCCAGGAGCGTCCAGAGCCAGCGCTCCGGGGGCTGCGGGCCCTGGTGAGCCGGGAAAAGGGGGCGGATGGATGGGGAGAGCTGGGGGAGCGGCAGCAGGAGCTGAGCGGGGGGAAGCGGCCCCGTGGGGCTGGGGGAGCCCTGGGAGCTGCTCAGGATCCATGGAAAATGGTCAGAATCCATGAGAACTGCTCAGAATCCGTGGGAATTGTTCAGAATCCATGGGAACTGCTCGGCATCCGTGCAAACCCCTCAGCACCCCTGGAATCTCCTCAGCACCCCTGGAATCTCCTCAGCACCCCTGGGAGCTGCTCTTCGTCTCCCGCTTCTTCTTTTTAATGTCAATTTTCTCCGAATTTGCCTTTTCCCTCCTCAAACCCCGAATTTTTTGCTCACACCCCACCCATTCCGTGCCGTCCGGGCATAGAATTCCCGGGAATTTGTCCGTGGATGGTTTTAATTGTTTGGGATCGGGCATTTTGTCCATTTGTGGGTTTTTTCTTGGATACCTGGGATCTGTCCAGGCCCTTTGAAACGTGACCCAAGCTGGAAAAATGTGATGAAAATTTATTGTTTGAATTAATTACATATTTAGATTATGAATTTAGATCAAATGCACCACTTTTATCCCAATAAACTTCTGTGTTTGCATCCAAATCTTTTGAATTTCTTCTGTTTTTTAATAAAACCTCTGCAAAGCCATGGGACCAAACCATCCCATTATCCTGGAGATGCTGGGAGGAGGGTTTGGCTTTTCCAGGGAATGTTTTTATGGATTCACCCTTCAGAAAATTCCCATTTCACCTTCCCAGGGAACCAGCTGGGACAGAGCTGCCCAGTCCTTGGAAAAAAAAAAAAAATCCATGAAAAATGAAATATCCACTCCAGAGCTGTTCCAAGAGCTCATCCCACCCGAACAGAAAACTCCAAATTGTGATGCAGAAAGGATTTTATTGGGGCCGAGAAAGGGGATTCATCCCACAGCAGCAGCGCCGCCGGGAATTACAGCGGAATTCGGAGGGAATTACAGAGGAATTCGGGCAAATTGACACCACCAAGGCAGGATCGATGGGAACTGCGAGCGGAGATCCGATCCAGAGGGAATCGCTGGCCTGGGATCATTCCTGGGATGGTTCCTGGGATGAAGGAGCAGCCCCGGCCCCTCTCGGAGCCCTCCTCTCGCTCAAAATTTGCGGATTTGCTCCTTTTTCTGCTGGATTTGGTCATCCTGGGAATCTTTGCTGAGATTGGCAGGGAGGGAATAGGAGAAGTAGGAATTGCGGGAATAGGAGGGGTAGGAGTTGCGGGAGAAGCTGGAGGGGGAGGAGAAATTCCGGCCACCAGAAGAGGCTCCGAGCTCGCAGGAGCTCTGGACACCTCCGGACCAGAAGGAATTTCCCATTCCCGCCGGGAAGGCGGATCCCACGACGCTCTCCTGCGGGCAGGAGCTGAGGATGGGCCCCGGGAAGGTGATGACCACGGGCGGGGGGTGGATGACGGCCCTGGAGTCCCCGCAGGAGGTGACACAGGGCTGGCTGCAGGCGCTGGCCACGGGCTGGGGACAGGACACGGCGCAGAGCTGCTGGAAGGACATCGCGGGGCTGGAGGTGACACAGAGAGGGGACAAAGTGAGGGGACAGAGCAAAGGGAAACCCTAATTTATTCCAATATTCATATTTCCAATATTAATCTCTTCAACGTTCATATTTCTAATACTCATATTTCTTCTATTCATATTTCAAATATTCATTTATTAAATTAATCTCAGAATTAACGCGGTTTACCCCATTTATTTCCGACTGTTCTGTTCCCAGAACTTGAACCATCTCCCTTGTGAATTTTTTAGAGGTAAATCGGACAATTTTCGAGCTCAAACCCTCCCCGACCCCCCCAGACCTGACTTACGCGGTGGTGCAGCAGGAGATGGGACAAGAATCGCAGAGAAATGATTTAAAATCTCGCTGCAGGAGCTTTTATAGAGCTCCTCTCTTGGCCCCGAGGGAAGGGAACCACTCCTGTCCTCTTTGTCCCCATTGTCCCTCAAATGCCATCTTTTTTTTTTTTTGCTTTTGTCCCTCAATCAAGGTAATTGTGGCAATTGTTTCTCCCAAAACTCCACCTCGCGTGGCTTTAAATCCCGGAGATTTTGGGATGTCACACAGGGAGGGCGATCCCCACCTTTGGCACAACTCCCGAGATGAAGATTTATTTTGCTGTGAGCTTTCACATCATTTTTTTCCCCCCTCAAATTGTATCGAAACCCCCCAGTTTAGTACCCCCGCGCGGATCGGCCTCTCCGTCTCCTGTTTTTGTTTCTCCAAACAAAGAGTTCCTGACTCAGAATTCAGGGCGGGAGATGAAAGGAGCGAGGCCTCGGGCTCCTCCCTGGATCTCCGTCCCCACTGAATCAACAGCCGGGGCTGGGATTTCACCTCAGACTTTTTAATAATCCCCGTGAGGAAATCGGCACCAAAAATTACCCAATTCCTGCGGGCTGCCGGGCAACTGAGGGGTTGGGTGTGAAAAACAAGGGTTGGACATCGTCTCGAGATAAGAGGGCACCGAGATGGCGAAGGCAGGATTAAAATTCAAATTAAATTGTTCTGGCAGCAGCTCGAGCCGGTGCGATCACAGGGGAAACGCGATTTCCAGGGAAGGAGCCACGCAGAAATCCAGGGATCGTTCCCAGCCTCCGAGGAGGAGGAGGAGGAGGAGGAAGGCTTTGGGGTGAAGATGAAGAAGGGCAAACAATGATTCGGGAATCTGGAGATGTTTTTGACAGAGATCTTTGCTTCCCCCGTCGTCACTCCTGACTCAGGACCCCGCGCCCGCTCCAGACTTCCCCCTGGGAGCTGCTGAGCCTGCAGAAAATCCCGCTTTATTAAGCATTAATTAGTAATAATCACCTTTTCCTTTGCTCTTTCCAGGCCCGCACCTCCCACGCGAGACGGGGACTCACGGGAGGCTCCGCTGACTGTTTTTATTTTTAATTTTTCTTTTTTTTTTTTTTTTCCTGGCGGAGATGATTAAGAGAAGCCCAGAGGACTTACAAAAACATCCCGTGGCAATGCGGGGAGCCGCTGGGAGGAGATCTCGGGCACGGCCGGGACTTGTCAGCGCGATTACTTGTAATTAAAATGCCATTATCCCCTGGAAATGGGGCTGGATGCCGCAAAAGCAGCTCAGGGAGCACGGAACGAAACCGGGTTTGGGTTGGGTGAAAGGGAGGATTCTCCTCCCTGGGAGTGCCCGATGTCCTCACCCCAAGGGCAACGAGGGCATCAAAAAACCTCTCCCCAAATTCCTGGCCGAGGTAATTTCCCGTCTGGAAAGTTATCCCAGGCCCGCCGTGCCCCGATCTTTATCTACCCCTGCGCCTAGACTTGGTTTTATTTCTGGTTTTCCGCGGTGTCGCCGCCCTGATAAATTCAGCGGCGAGGCCGGGGCAGCGTCTGTGTTTATTATAAAGGAAATAAAGCATCCAGTGGGATGGGATTTTCCAGCTGTAAATGGATTTAACTCCAACCCCCGTGCGGGACAAAGCATCCAACGTGATGTTTCAGCAGAAGGGAGTTGTTGAAAATGTTAAATTTTGGGGTTTTCCGCTTTGAAGCAGGAAGAAGTGGAAGAAGGAAGTGAATTCCTGGGATGAGTAAAAAGAAACGAAGGGTGAATCCCATTCTGAGATGAAAGATTCCCTCCCTGGCGGTGATACCATTCCAACAAATAAAAATTGCCCAATAATTGCCGGGATTCCTCCTCCGCCCCTGGCGTGACAAAGGCGGGGAAGTTCTGGCGTTTTGGGAAGGGCCGCGTGCCCCACGCGTGGCTCAGACCGGGGAATGGCACAAAAATCCTTGGAAAACGGAGCCCTTCGCTCTCCCGGGCTTCTCCTTGGGGCTGACCTGAGTAAGTCTGGCTTAAAAATCACTTCAATGGGATTTATAAAGCTGTGGGGTGGAAGGGACCGGAAAAATTTGCACTCGGGGCTCTGGGCTGGGTGAAACGGTGTTGATGCATCAAATTTTGGGCGTCTTTTACGTTCTGAAGGATCCTGGGATTTTATAATTAAATAACTGCACTAAACTGTGGGATCGGGGATCATCTCCATCCCCTCAGCGACTCGGGAAGAGAAAGGAGCTGACCTCAGTGTCTTTAGGACGTTTTAAAAGTGTTTTTTACTCCCTGCTCATTCCAGAGGGACGGATTTCCATCCTGGAAAATTCCTGGCCTCAGCCTCTGCACGGGCAGGGTGTGTACGCAGCACGATTTTCTCTGGGTGTTAGGAGTATTTTATTCTTTTTTTCTGACACTGAAGGGCCCAAATTCCCATTTTCCAGAATCACCCAGAACTTTTGTCTGGGAGGAAACCGCCAGCGGTGACTCCTGGAAATCAAACGGAGCATCTGGGAGAGAAACGAGGAATCCCAGGAGGAAGAGAGAGGTGGGAAAAGCCCCCAGACCAGGGCGGCGCAGAAAATGGGTTTTAATGGGCGCGAGAAGCAGAACCAGCACTCCCAACACACAGAATTAACACGGACGCCTTTAACATCCCGAATTCCCGCAAGAATTCCCACTTCCCTCGCAATTCAGCCCCACGTCCTTGGATCCCAAGCGCCGGGAAGTTTTCACCAGGGGCCACAACTCCCTCGGCCGCAGGAGCTGTACTGGCGGGGCAGGAAAGGGCCGCAATTCCCCCTCTCCGGCGAGGAACCCCCGAAATTGTAGGATCGGCCGGGATTCCAGGCACCCCAGCAGGGACTGGAGCCTCCAAAGAGGACGGAGCCCCTCAAACCGGCGCTCCCAAAACCGCGGGATCCCAGAGAAGCGGCGGAGCGGCCGAGGGCCGGGGGGCTGCGGCTCCCCACGAGGCTCTGCTGCGGGCAGGAGCTGAGGATGGGCCCGGGGAAGGTCAGGACCACGGGCGGGGGGAAAATCACGGCCTTGGAGTCCCCGCAGGAGGTCACGCAGAGCTCGCTGCAGGCGGTGGCCACGGGCTGGGGACAGGGACAATCCCAGCCCGAGGGCGCGCACAGGTCCCCGCAGTGAGACATGGCCTGTGGCAACGGAGATGGACAAAGACAGAGAATGGCTGAATCTTTATTTAAATAGCGTCTATTTATCTAATTACCAGAAGGCTGTGTTTAATTGGTCAGCAATTTGTTGAAACTCGGTTCATTAGTTAGTAATAATTAGTGTACATGTCTATTAAGCGTCTCCCTTTTTAGCTATGTTGACATTCTTGTCTCTTAGGAAGTCAATATTTCTCGCAAGTTAAATTTTCCTCCTCAAGTGTGAACTCACAAGAGTGGATTTTTATGTCAACTGAGTCTCACTGTCACAATTCCTTTCTTAGGGGAATTTATTAGGCTAGCTGTTAGCTTAGCCGAAGTAACAGGACCCAGTTTTATAAGGTTTTTCTTCTATAAAGTTTTACTTCTACGTAACAATGGCTCTGCAAAGCCTGAGAGAGGTTTTAGGGCCGGTCTGAGCCTAAAACAGAGCGGGGAGAGCAGAACATCCATCAGCGAGAAAATCAGAATATCCATCACCTGGAAATCGGTGCACACAGCAAAGAGTTCCAAAATAACCACTCTAAAAATCGAAGCCAGGCTGTTTAAGCCCAGGAGAGAGTTTAAGCCAGGTCTGAGCCTAAATGCAAAGTGTTTAAAAAGCCTTGGAGGTCTCGAAATCTCAGTTTTATCGCCACCAAATCCACAATTTTCAAAGCCCTCAGTGGAGCGTTTGTAGCAGCAAAGAGCTCAACAGCAAAGCTATACATGAAAATAAAAGATGAAAACAAAGATTTGCACTAAAATTAAAGGTAAGAACAAAGCTTTACACTAAAATTAAAGACAATAGCAAAGATTTACACTAAAATAGAAGATCTAAGGGTTAAAAGAATGAGCCCGGACTCACCCGATCCAGCGGAGAGGGAAATCTGGGAGAAGCGGGTAAAGAGCCCTGAGCTGCGAGTGCTTTTATCCCATTCCTGCAGCGCCCCGAGGCTCCGGGCCCGATTTGTCGCTGATTTTTATCTCATTTAGTTGCAAATCAGAGGTTGCCGGCTCGTTCCGGAGCGCTCTAATTACCCCTCTCGGGGGTGGGTGTTAATTGCGAGCCCCGCGGAGCGACATCCATCTGCAGAGGGGTTTGGGATTCTCCGGGATTTAAACCAAAGTTTTCCAAACCTAATGAGGAACTTTGCACATTTTTGGGGCGATAGAAATGATTTTTGTCTAGGAATGCTCGATGTGTGTCAGTGGCCCTCACTACAAAAAGACACCGAGGTGAAATTCCCATTATCCTGTCCCTCCATCCCTTGGGCATTGTCCCTTCCCTTGTTTTTTGTCGGCTCCTTCAGGTCCTGGAAGCCACAATTGGGTCACCCCAAAGCTTCTCCTCCCCAGGCGGGACAATCCCAGTCTCCAGTCCCAATCTCCAATCCCAATCTCCAGTCTTGATCTCCAATCCCAATCTCCAATCCTGATCTCCAGTCCTGATCTCCAATCTCAAAATCCAGTCCCGATCTCCAAGAGGAATTCCTGCCTTTTTCCAAGTGGTTTTGGTGGTTTATCCACAGCTGGATTATCCTCAGGTTTTCCTGTTTCACCTCTTTCCTCAAATATCTTTTTTTTTTTCTTTTCACTTCTAAATGTTACAGCTTTTCAAGGATGTCCACAAAAAAAGTTGGAGACTCCCTTTCCCCAAGGAATTTGGTGGGGAATTAAGGGGGCGAAATTGCTGGAAATGGAATTTTTCCAGCCTGGTAACTTGGGGTTTGGTTCTCAATATAATTTTATTTATTTTTATTTGGTTTACTTATTTTTCAGTGTTAAAGAACCCCCAGTTTGTTTAAAAATATGAAGAGAGTGAACTTCTGGAATGACCGGGCTGAGGGATTCCAATGGATTTTGGAAGACGCTCTTTAAGCTGGAGCTGATGGAGAACGTTCCCAAATCTTGATTATTGGCACCATAAATCAAGAGAAGAGCAACTTTAGGGTAAAAATCATCAATTTACTAAAAGGAAAAAAAATATTCGGAGTAGATAAAGAAATAAAAACGTGTGAAATGATGAAATGATGAAAATTGAGACTTTTTTTTTCTTTCCCAAATCGATTATTACAGTCTTAGGGCACGTAACCCAAACAAGAGCTGATTAACATTAAATTAACATTCCAGGTCCAGGCGTAATCCAGCCTGGGAGTGTTTGGGAAGCGCTCTGGCTCCCTTTGTTGTGCGGAAGCCCTGGGATATTTCGGGGCGGGGGTAATTGCGGGAATGACCCGGAATTCCAGCTCCAACGTGGCCATTAGGGAAGAATGAACCGAACATGATCTTTAGGATAAAAACAGCGCCTGGAATGGCTCGGAATGGGATGAGCAGGACACGCCTGGCATCCCAAACTGCCCGGAGGGATCCGCTGCTGGCACCGGCTCCTGGAATTTGGGGCTTTGACCGGGAGCGAGGGAGCTCCAGGTCCCTGCCTGTCACCGCGGAGAGGCGGAGAAGAGTCCTTGGAAAAGCAGTTCAGGAAAGTTTGGATGCAGAAATGTGGAGAAAAGCTTGGGTTTGGCTCAGTTCCCTTTGTTTAGAGGGAAGAAAATCCCCAAACAGGGCTGGGTATGAACAGGACACTAAAAATTCCCGTTTTGTTACAATCTGAACATTTTATCCTGGAAAATGCAGAGCCAGGTTTCTTTAGGAATAAAATCTCTTAGAGCAGAAATTTAACCCTCAGTTTTACCTTTAGTCAAGTTTGGAGCGGTCTGGGAAGAGCCTGGAGGTCTCCTGTCCCTCTATCCAAGGCTGAGTGTCCCCAAGAGAGCGCAAGGAGCAGAGGAAAAAGGGAATTCGGAACGGGTTTGAAGCAGCAGCATTTTAATGGGAATGCAAAGTGGAGTCGAACATTTGCAGAGAGAATAATGCAGACAAAGAGGAGCCGACTCCGAGAAAAGCCCCAAATCACCCAAAATCGCGATCACCCGCTCCAGCCTGACTCCTTCCAGCCCGACAACCCCTCCCCTCACACTTGCCGAGACCTTCCAATCCCTACTGTTCCCCAAATCCCTCAGTTCCGATCCACGCTCGGCGTCGAACTGGGCAGAGAAAGTCCAAAGCACAGACAGAAGATGCAAAGCCCCAAGAAGAAAGAAAAGCCTGAACTAAACTAAAACTCTATCCTAGACTTAAAACACAGGGTCCTGGTTTCCAGCGGCACTTCCCTCTCCGGNGGGCACAGGGTGGGGCACAGGGCGGGGCACATTTGGTGGCGCACGGGGCAGCGCACGGAGTGACACAGGGCGGGGCGCACTGGGTGACACACGGGGGGTCACACTTGGCCACGAACTGCGGCACGCAGCAGGACTCCAGGCACTCCAGGCCCTTCTGGCCCGTCCCGATGGGCACGCCCGCCTCCAGCGCCCCGGCCAGCTCAGCAGACTCGGTGGAGCCCACCACGGTCTCCTGCGGGTACGTGGTGAGGATGGGCCCCGGGAAGGTGACGACCACGGGTGGCGGGAAGATGATGACCCGGGAGNCCGGGAGCGAGGGAGCTCCAGGTCCCTGCCTGTCACCGCGGAGAGGCGGAGAAGAGTCCTTGGAAAAGCAGTTCAGGAAAGTTTGGATGCAGAAATGTGGAGAAAAGCTTGGGTTTGGCTCAGTTCCCTTTGTTTAGAGGGAAGAAAATCCCCAAACAGGGCTGGGTATGAACAGGACACTAAAAATTCCCGTTTTGTTACAATCTGAACATTTTATCCTGGAAAATGCAGAGCCAGGTTTCTTTAGGAATAAAATCTCTTAGAGCAGAAATTTAACCCTCAGTTTTACCTTTAGTCAAGTTTGGAGCGGTCTGGGAAGAGCCTGGAGGTCTCCTGTCCCTCTATCCAAGGCTGAGTGTCCCCAAGAGAGCGCAAGGAGCAGAGGAAAAAGGGAATTCGGAACGGGTTTGATGCAGCAGCATTTTAATGGGAATGCAAAGTGGAGTCGAACATTTGCAGAGAGAATAATGCAGACAAAGAGGAGCCGACTCCGAGAAAAGCCCCAAATCACCCAAAATCGCGATCACCCGCTCCAGCCTGACTCCTTCCAGCCCGACAACCCCTCCCCTCACACTTGCCGAGACCTTCCAATCCCTACTGTTCCCCAAATCCCTCAGTTCCGATCCACGCTCGGCGTCGAACTGGGCAGAGAAAGTCCAAAGCACAGACAGAAGATGCAAAGCCCCAAGAAGAAAGAAAAGCCTGAACTAAACTAAAACTCTATCCTAGACTTAAAACACAGGGTCCTGGTTTCCAGCGGCACTTCCCTCTCCGGCAGCCTTCGGATCACATTCTGTATTCCTTCGCTTCTTCCCTCGTTCCTTTCCGTGGTTATTTCCCTCAAAAACCGCTCAGATCTTCTTGCAGGGGCCCCTCTGGCACGGGTGCTTCCAGCGGGTGGAGAAGGTGTAGGAGCGCTCGGGGACACACTTGGTGGCACAGGGCGTGGCACAGGGCGTGGCGCAGGGCGTGGCGCAGGGCGTGGTGCAGGTGGGGATGCACTTGGTCACGCACTTGGTGGCACAGGGGGTGGTGGCGCAGGGCGCGGCGCAGGGCGCGGGGCACGNTGACCCGGGAGTCAGGACAGGCCACCACGCAGGGCTCGTTGCAGGCGGCGGCGCGCGGCTCGGCGCACGCGGTGTTCTCGCAGGACATCTTGCGGCTGGGCTGGACCTGCAAGGAGGGGACAAATGTCAGTCCCAAGGAGCTGGCGGGATGGGATCGACCCCTGGAAAGGCACGAAGTGGTGGATGGGTTGATAACCACCCTGCTCTGCTTGGCTTGGCTCTTCTCTGTGACCTTCCAGAGCCCTGGGAATCAAACACCTCCCTGGGGACACCAAATCACCTCTCTGGGGACACCAAAACACCTCTTTTGGGGACACCAAAACACCTCTTTGGGGACACCAAAACACCTCTTTTGGGGACACCAAAACACCTCTTTGGGGACACCAAATGACCGCTTTGGGGCTGCTGTTTAATTAATATCTGTTTTCTCCTGTGCAATTTGGGCTCCAGAGGTGGAGTGCAGTAAAATGAGGGTAACACATAAACCACTGTAGGAATGGACAACACGAGAGGTTTTACTGGACCGATTTGGACAAAGCCTGGGCTAAGAAGATAAAAATCCAAGGAATATCATCCCTATGATGGAATTGATCCGTAAGGATACCAATAATTATGGATTTAGTGCAGTCAGTTCATAACAGGTCCCTTTGCTACAGATACTGAGCACAAAACTCACTTGGAAAATTCAATAAAAACCTTTTGCAAGATCATGAGGAAAAACTGAAGCACAACAAAAACCTGAGAGCAGCTGTCCCAAATTTAAATTTCGGAGGGATTGAAACTGTTCCCAAACCTGGGCTGAACTCTTCTTTGAGTTTTGAAATAAATTTAAGGGTGGGGATTTGGAAAACAGCACAAAAGTCCACTTCAAGCTGTCATTTCAACCTTACCCAAATTCCACCTCAAAGCATCGAGTGAAGGAGCCGCTTAATCTGTTGTTGCGGATTAAATTGAATATTTTGGGTTCAGCCCAGATGATTATTATTTTTTAGCTGCATATTGGAGAAGCCTGGGTGGGGTTGTTTGACTCAAACCATTTTTGTTTTCTTTCCTCATTCTAAACATGATGCCCAAATGTGCATTATTCACCCAAACTTTAAACCCTAATCCAGGTCCTCTCCTGATCTTCCCACACTTTAAATCTGCTACAACTCTGAATTCCCTGTCCTTGACTTGACCCTGATCAGAGACAAAACCAGAGGAAAGGAATAACTTAAAACCAGACCTAGACACAGAGCACAAAACATCCCAAGCAGATTCAAATATTCTCGCTTTGCATAAAACCAAAGCTTTGCATAAAGAGAACAAAACCACCCAAAGCAGCTTCCCAAGCTGACACTTTTTGGGTCATTCCCGTATCTCCTGCCTAGGAAAAGCAGGAATTTTTTAGGGCCACATCCACAGGGATGTGGTGTCCTCATCCACAGGCGACTGCAGCTCTGCCCATCTCAATATGTCTAAAACTTGTGTTTAAATTTCCACACCATCTCTGCCCAAAATCAGATAAAAACTGGAAGCCACAAGGTCAGAACCGCCCCGCCAGGTGGAAGCTGCTTGCTGAGGTATTTTAAGGTTACCTAAAGGTTGTAGCCATCAAATTTTCATGAAGGAATGGAATTAAATGTTTTTAATATTATCTAGATTGCAAATACACTTTTAAACTTTGATCCCACAGCACTTCTGTATGAATAATCAAAATTATTTTGATTATTCCATGAAGATAAATGGAATTGTTTTCCAGAACAGCAGAACACAAATCCAAAATTCAGCCCTGAGTTAAACATAAGCATTTTTAAAATTAGACTCTTTTTATTGCTATTATTTTAGGAAGAAGTTATATCAGAATCCAACTTACTCAGTTCACCGAGGAGAAGCCAACAGGACCCGCTGGAAGCTCCCTGAGTCAGGAATGGTTTTTATATCCCTGGCTGGACCACCAGGCTGATGCAAGAAAATAACGTCATATTTGGGCATTAGGTCCCATTACTCCCCAAACCAAATTTGAGGGGTAATTACAGTAATTGCTTTGCTTTGCTCACTGTTTGTGTTGATTACCCTTTTCTCACCAGCACGTGACCGCCGTTGTTTGGCCCTGGATTCTTCTCATTTCAGAGTTTTGAGGCTCAAATTTATTCCTGCAGCTCTGCCGGCGTGAACACCCGGGCTGAGCTCGGCTTTGTGGGAGCTCCTGAGCTTTGCAAGGCTCGTCCTTGCAGCTCCTTAATCCCAGGATTTGTTTTCCTGGCCTCCAATAATGCAGTAGAGCCTAACCCAGCATTAGCCCTGAGTGTTCCCGGCTGCTTCCAAACTTGTTGGGACGTGTTTACGGGAACGGCCGGACTGGAGTGGCCGAGTTGGCTCCCAGAGCCGCTCCCCACCGAGCCCGTGGGGCCCTGGCTCCTCGTTTGGTGTCCGAGTCCAGGATCCGACTCATCCCAAGTTCCAGACCTCAAGGAGTTCCACCTCAGCGTGAGGGAGGACTTCTTTCCATGGAACTGCTGCCCAGAGAGGGCAGAATTCGGATTGTCCCTCTCTGGAGTCATCCCAAACCCACGTGGATGTGTCCCTGTGTCACCTGCCCTGGGAGATCTCCAGAGGTCACTTCCAACCCCCACAATCCTGGGATTCTGGGATATAAAACAGCACCGGGAGCTGGCGTGGACGGTGGAGCCCCGGTTTAGCGCAAAACTCCTCCTCTGCCACAAAATTCGTGACCGGGAAGAAATCGGAAGGGGGAAAGTACCTTTTGGGAAAAGTGGGATGGTCAGAGGGATCCTGGTATGGAATAAATCACTCCATCCCCAGTTCCCTTCCTGGTGGTTTTGGTCACCAGAAAAATGTCGGAGTGTGGAGGAGTGTGGGAAACGCGGGGTGAGGGGAGAAGCCACCAAAGACAATCATTCCCTGTTTAACACAGGGAAAACCAGGAAAAACCCCAGGATTTATTTAAGGTCACTCAGGACAACTTTGGATCCAGAGGACAAAGAATTGCAGCCCCAGTTTGTGCTGGGGCGAAGCAGAAATTCATGGCATGCTGGAAGCTCAGCCCCCGAGGTGAGAGAAGCCCGACCCCATTTAAATCCCCAAATACGCCCTGATTCGGGAAGGTGAGTGTTTGGCCAAGTGGATTGAAATGGTATCATTAGGATAACAAACACAGGGGCCGGCTTTTAATCCCAAAGAACCAGAGGGAACCGAATTCCCGAGGTGTTTCTGAGTCAGGGAAATCACGTGGGTGGCCCTGACACATTTGTTTGGAAGGGACGCTATGATTCAATCCTGGCTTAATACCCGCAGCCTGTCATTAACTTCAGAGAGCCACGGCGCTTTGCATGGGTAAAACATGAGTGGGTGTTTGCAAAACCATCCCGAAGCATTTCCTCACAGCATTCCCAATGAGTGCTTTTGCCTCTGGAATCGCTCTGCTTCCAGGAGGGAACGGAGAGCACCGAGGTCGTGACAAAAATAAACAAACAAACAAACAAAAAAAGTTGTGTATGAGCAGAAAGGACGGAAATGAGCCTGGAAAATGTTGGGGGTGCTCAAAGACACCTGGTTTGGGGTGGCAGGTCCCAGGATTGTGGTGTCAGCCTGATCCAGGGCTCCTCAGCTGAGTGTGACACAAGATTCCGGAGCTGGGAAGGTGGGATGGGCCCCTGAGAGAGGATTTTAGAGAAATCACAGAAATTGGATGGTTTGGGTGGGAAGGGA